>JASVER010000113.1:1675531-1862697 GCA_030449065.1 Oceanodroma leucorhoa
CTCCGCGGGCGCCGCCGCCGCCGCCCGATAATATATGCAGGGGCGGCAGCCAATAAAAGGCGCCGCCGGCCTCCCCGCGCCTTCCCATTGGTGATGGCGCGCTGGGCGCGGGGCGGGGCGTGAGCGGCGCGGCGCGGCGGGGGACACGCGTGGAGCGGCGCGGGGGTAGCGGCTCGTGGGCGCTCAGTCCGGTCAGCGGCCCGCACGGTCGCCGTGGGCTTTCGAGCCCCGCCGGCCTTTCCCCACAGTCCTTCGCGGACCCGACAGTCCCGTGTCCCCGCAGTAGGGCCGCGTGGGCCCCCCCACGGTGGCAGTGCCAGGGAGGGGTTGCTGCCTCGAGGCCCCGGCGGCGCGCTGGCACCGGCTTCGGCCGGACTCTAAAGGAGCGCTGGCTGTGCCAAATTACACCCATCGATACCCACAAATGATTAACGAGGTTCAGGATGTCACGTGTGGGGTGCTGCCGGCCATCGGCAGGAGGATGTCACCGTTCTCCCCTGTTTTCTTTTTAAATGTTCTATTCATCTGTATGTATTATTCATGCCTCCTGCCGAGCCCCCCGTTTGCTCCTCTTCGCGCGGTGTTAGGCATGAACGAGGGTATCGCTCTCGGGGATGCGCCCTGTTTCCAAACGGGGGCTGAAAGGACCTTCTTGGTGACCCCTTCTGAATAACGCAATTGCATTTTTGTTTTTTTTTTTTTCAGGACACCTCCTCCTTTTAATGAGTTTGTGTTCCCTGGTGAAAGAAGAGCAGCGAAAGGGCCTGGCGGAGGCTTTCCAAAGGGATTTCCCTCTGCCCCCCCAAAGGGAGGGCCATGGCCCCCCAAAACACCACTGCTCTTTTTTCCTGATTTCTCCTGGTTTTTTTATTGTTTCTGCTGGCAGCTGCAGCTGACGGGTGCTGGCGGGGGACAGTGCTGCTGAAACACCTTCCCAACTAGCTGACTTCTGAATAACCCTCACCCTTGTATGTTTAGTGCTCAGCTCCGGTTGTTAACGAGGCTGGTGTTGAAAATGGGTAATTTCTGGTGAGCACGGCTTTTCCTCATCAAAATGTAGTGGGTAACTGGGAGGGTTATTATAAATCAGAAATGGGGTCTGGGGAAAGGCACCTGCTGTGGCTCCTCTGCTCGGTGTTTTCGGGGCACAGCGGAGTCCCCTTGCGATGCCCACGCTGGGGGGCTTCATGGCTGACAACAGTGGAGGAGAAATTTGGGGAAATCCCTGCAGCTGCTGCATGGTAAGGGGGAAATCTCTGCCTAAAAAAAAGAAAAGCAAGATTTTTTTAAAGTAACACATATCTGCTGTGTGTGGTTTTCTTTGGAGGCAGCAGGAAGGATGGAGCCGTGCCCCACACAAGGAGCCAGCGCAGAGCTGGTGGGATGGGAGCTGCACTTGCAGGGCACCGATGCCTCTGCACCCCTCCGCTCCGTGGGTGTCAGCCGGCAGGAGCCTCCAAGGGGGAAAACCAAACCGGCGTGGCTGTGTGTTCCTGCTGCTGTCCGGTACCGAGGTGGGGCCTGGGCCCTTCATCCCGCTCTGGGAGAGGAGAACCTTCACCGTCAGAGCATTTTGGCTGCACAACCATGGGTGTCTGCAGGAAGGTTTGGTGGCCGGGCAAGCCATCAGTGCTGCTTTGAGCTCACTTGGAGTGAAAACAAAAAGCAACTGGTGCAAAAAGAACCAGCAGGTTTGGGGTTGGACCCTTATGCTACCAATGTTTTGGGGTTTTTTTTGGGTTTTTTTTGTTTTTTTTTCAAAACACACAGGCTTGGGGGCTTTGGAGGTCTGTGACTCTGTGACTTCTGGGGCTTTGGAGGTCTGGGATTTGGGAGGTCTGGGATTTTGGAGGTCCATGACTTCTCCTGGGACTTTGGAGGTCTGGGACTTTGGAGGTCTGTGACTTCTCCTGAGATTTTTGAGGTCTGGGATTTTTGGAGGTCTGGGACTTCTCCTGGGGCTTTAGAGGTCCATGACTGCCGCTGGGATTTTGGAGGTCTGGGATTTTGAAGGTCCATGACTTCTCCTGGGATATGGGAGGTCTGGGATTTGGGAAGTCCATGACTTCTCCTGGGATTTTGGAGGTCTGGGAGTTTAGAGGTCCATGACTTCTCCTGGGATTTGGGGGGAGGTCTGGAATTTTTGGAGGTCTGGGACTTCTCCTGGGGCTTTAGAGGTCCATGACTGCCGCTGGGATTTTGGAGGTCTGGGATTTCGAAGGTCCATGACTTCTCCTGGGATTTTGGAGGTCTGGGATTTGGGAGGTCCGTGACTTCTCCTGGGATTTTGGAGATCTGGGAGTTTAGAGGTCCATGACTTCTCCTGGGATTTGGGGGGAGGCCTGGAATTTTTGGAGGTCTGGGACTTCTCCTGGGGCTTTCGAGGTCCATGACTGCTGCTGGGATTTTGGAGGTCTGGGATTTCGAAGGTCCATGACTTCTCCTGGGATTTTGGAGGTCTGGGACTTCGGAGGCCCGTGATTTCTCCTGGCGGGGGGTACTTGTAAGTTATTCTCGGTGCAGAAGGCGGCAAAAGCAGCCGGGCCGGGCTAGGCAGCACCGGTACCCCTCCCGCCACCGCATCGCTCGGCAGCCCTCCCGCTTTTCCAGAGATGCGGGAAAAAAACGGGGGAAGCGGAGGAGGGGGGATGCGCGGGGCTGGGTAAACCGACACCCCCCCCTCTCCCCCCCTCCCGTGCCGAGCCGTGCCGAGCCGCACGGGGAGGTGCCGGGCCCCGCGTCCCCGCCCCTCGCCGCCGCCGCCCGCCCGCCCGCCCGCCCGGCCGGCGCTGGGAGCGCGGCGCGGGGCTCCAAAATGGCTTTGGCCGGGCTGTGCGCCCTGCTCGCCGGCTGCTGCCTGGCGACGGGCAGCGGCCCCGCCGAGGCGGCGGCGGAGGCGGCGGCCAAGGAGCTGGAATGTAAGCTGAAGAGCATCACGGTGTCGGCGCTGCCCTTCCTGCGGGAGAACGACCTCAGCATCATGCACGGTTCCTCCGCCGCCGAGCCCAAGCTGCTCTTCTCCGTACGCAACGATTTCCCCGGCGAGATGGTGGTGGTGGATGATCTGGAGAATACGGAGCTGCCTTACTTCGTGCTGGGTGAGCCTCCGGGCGGGCCTGCGGGCAGCGCCGGTACGCGGCGGGTCCCCTCCCCTCGCGGCAGCGGGCCCCGAGCATCCCCGGCTGCGGGGCTCCTCCCTGCGGCACCGGCGTGCGGGTACCTTGCAGCATCTCGGCGCCGGTGCCGGTTCACTCCGCTGCAGCATCTCGGTGCCGCTTCATTCTGCTGCAGCATCTCAATCCCGGTGCCGCTTCACCCCACTGCAGCATCTCGGCACCGGCTGCAGCACCGGGCTGGATGCCGCGGAGATGCTGCAGGCCTGAGGTGCTCAGTGCATCCCCGGGTTGTCATCTGCAGGGCTTCTTTCCAGCTCGGTGCACGGCCACCGGCAGCTTGTGCTGGCAGGAGGCCTGCAGTCTGCTTCCAGCGTAGCTGGCTGGAGGTGAGGGTTTCTGCTTTGTTTGCTCCCGAGCAGAATTACTTTGCCTGAAGCCTGGTGGAAAAATACTCCGGTGCCCAGCATTTCCCATCCCTCCTGCGTGTGCTGTCTCTAGTACTCCTGCCCCCAGGTTTAGGCTTTGGCCTGCTCACATGGTCCGGGTGGCTCCCACCCGCTCCAGCCAGGCCTCTGCGCTTCACCCGCTGTGTGAGGCACATCTGCCCAAATCTGATGGGCTGCTTTAGTTTTCATCCACCAAAAAAGCCAACAATTTGCTCCTTTGTTTATGCTGGGATCAGAGCAAGGCCTCTGCCACTCGTGCGCAGGGACACGCTTTCCTCCACGCCACCTGGAACAAGATTTTTAATTTTTAGTGATATTTGTGCAGAATATCAGTTTCCTACCACGGCCTGCATGTAACCACCCGCCCCGGGCAAACGCTGCCGTCGCTTTCCTAGCAGCCCCGCGGGGGCTGTGCGCACCTCCTGCAAGCCGTGTCCATCCGTTGCTGCTCCAGCCGCACCTTGGGTGCCCCGTGAAGTTTTTAAAATGCCACCCTTGTCTGGATGTTGTCCCAAAAATGAGGGACCGGCATGTTGCTTTGCATGGCATTGCCCCTCTGTGCCACCCTTGTGTGCGGGCAGAGCATAATGGTGGCTCCAACCTGGTTTTTCTCCCCAGCGCTTAATCACCTCCCTGGCCCCCAGACCCTTCTATGGACAAAAAAGCCCCTGCTCCTGGGTGCTCGCACGGGCATCCTTCTTCTCCTGTGAGAAAGGCAGAGGCAGGTGGGGGGCTGTTGATGCCATGGAAAGGGGGGATGCGGGGACACCCAAGGATGATTTGCTGGAGGCCAGGGGCCGTGCAGGGAGGGGGTAGCGGGCCATGCTGCCCCCCAGTCCCCCGGTCCAAGACCTGTGCTGTGGGATGCTGCGGCGGAGGCTGGAGAGCGTTGCTGTGGCAACGGGGCGGCAGCACGGCGGATGCAGGGGACGTGTAGGCATGGCCGCCAGCCCCGCGCCGCCTTGACGCCCCAAAGGCGATGTGGGCACTTGTCCCCTGCCCCTCTCGGACCCAATCCCAGGGAGCTGGACCCCGATGGGCCCCGGGGCCTGGGATGCTGCCAGCGGGGAGTATCTGGGCAGGGATGTATGGCTTTGGTCGGGTGGAAGTCCCTGGGCATGGCCCCTGGGTGGTACTGTGGGGATTTCCCTCAGGATTTTTCAAATCCACGAGGTGCCATACGCTGGGCAGCGCAGGAAAGGACCCACCCGCCCTGACAGCCCCTGCGGCACCCAGAGCTTGCACTGATGATGCTGGGCAGGAGTTTGCTTTCACCTCCTTCTGCTTATGGCCACCAGACAAATACGAGGACGACTGGCCCTGTGTCAGCGCACCCCGATGTCATGGTTGTGGCTGGGCTCTCCTGGGTGTTGCTGCCTGGGACATCGGTCCCCCAAGAGCCGGTGGGTGCACGGGGCTGCGCTAGCCCCTGGCACGCAGGGATTTGGAGACCCAGAGGTGGTCCCAGTACAAGTCTCCTCACCCCAGGATGCTGGGGCTGGGCTGGCAGGACAGGGCACCTCACGGGCCCCCTGTTTGCCAGCGTTTTGGCTTGGTGACTCCTGGGAAATGCCATGTTACACCTCCCTCCCTCCCGCGAGAGAAGGGCTTGCTTTGAAGCTGGCATGGCCGCTTTGACATGTGTGGGTATTATTATTGTTGTTGTTGTTATGCTGTTTTGCCATGTGTGGGTGTTGTTGTTATTATTATTATTATTACTATTATTAACCTGGGCACTGCTTTTGCATGGCAGAAGCCCTGAAGTGCATAGAGGTCTTGCAAGACCCAGATTGAGTAACTCAGAGGCTGCATTCTCTGGAGCCAGAGAGCCCCCAGCCCCAGAAAACTGTGGGGCAGAGACCATCGCTGCTGGCGCTGTGCGCTTGGTGGGGACGTGGCCATATTGGGTCGATGCGTGGAACCGGTGTCGGCAACTGTGTTTCCGCAAGGCTTGTGCGTGGCTGGAGGGTGCATCTGAGCATCCTTCTGGGAACCTGGCTTCCCGCAGTGCTGATCGCACCGTCCCTGGCAAACCCAGACCCATTAATTGTGCCCACCTTGTTGCGTTTGAACGTACAATAATGCGTCGGAGTGGCGGACAATCCCCACATCCACCTCTGTGCCTCTGAGCCAGGTCTGGTTCAGGGTGTCTCTACTGGGGAGGGAGCTGGGCGACCGCTCCTTCTCCTCTTGGTGGTTTTCGGATTTGGGACCTGCGTATGGGGAAGGGGTTCCCAAGGGGAGGGGAGCTGCCCGCCGGCTGGCAGAGGCTTGGATGGGACCCCAGGGTGCTGCCCCCGGGCTGGGGAGGGCCTGGGTGTGGGCTCCTGGCAGTGGCACCTTGGTTCTGCCACGTGGGCTCTCGAGCAATCACTTGAGGTTGCTCTGTGCCTCAGTTTCCCCATGAAGGTGGCGGGAGTGTGCGGGGAGGTGGCTACGGCAGGCTGGGACCGCGGCAGGGTAAGGGGTGAGGGGAGCAGCCAGGAAAGGGTCAGGATCAGGGAGCCCAAAGGTATCGGGGTGTCATCCTCCTCTGGCCCTGGCTGTCCCCCTCAAAATCCCCCTAAATAATTCAAGTGCTTTCAAGCTTGGCTGGCATTCGTGGAGACCAGCATGCGTGGTTTCCCCTGCCTTGGTGGCACCTCCCTGCCGTGGTGGTCGAGCCAGGCATCACCCCAATGGGCACATGGGTCAGGGTTTTTCCCCCGGCTAGAGATGTGCTGGGGTCTTTGGAAAGCCACGTATGTTGCTTGCTAAAAATCAGTTGCCGGGGGTGTGTGTTGAACTGGGCACCCCAAAAATGGCTGTCACTCCCTGCCCTAGATGAGATGCTCCGGTAACATAATCAAGTTAATGATGAGCACGGAGGTTGCGGGCATCCGCTCACCGCTGGTGGGTGATGTGGCAGGGACTTTGATGGACCCCCCCTGAGCCAAGCTCTGCCGGGGTTTGCCTGTGCCAGCGGGGACGATGGGGACCTGGGGACTGTCTGCCCGACCTCGGGGTCTGCGGGGGGCGGTGGGAAAGTTGTTCATGGGGACTGGCATCCATCCCCTTCATGCATTTACTTCTCCCTGCTGCGGGTAGCGGTGAGCTGTGGCTCGGCCGGGGGGGATGCGCTTGCTTTGGCTTGCCCTGATCTGCTGCCCTGCGGCTTTAGCTTTATATTTATCTTTACCCGAGAGGGTGAGGCATTGCTTGCTTGCCCGCTCTCCGTGAAAGGTTTTTGGGTCCAGCTCCCTCCCCAGCCATCCCGGTGCCAGAGGCAGGAATGTTGAGTCCCTTGGTGCTCAGCCCTCCCAAATGTGGGGACACCGTGGCTGCTCCCACGTTCCTCCCAAAGTGGAGGGATATTTTGGGGGATAACTACCGCTGGTTTATGGTGAGGGGAGGCACTTGGGCAGGGCTTTCAGCTGCTTTGTAGCTCCCTTTGCTAACGAACGGAGCGTGTTTTAATTGCGCTGGCCGCCTTCTTGTGCACGTGCTGCCTCGCTGCCCGCGTTTGCTCGGGAGCAGCTGGGTGGCACGCGGTCCCCACGTGCATCGCCTTTTCGTGCTCGTACCCATAAAAACCCACATGGTTTTATATGCATGACCTCAAAGGGACTCTGACACCATCGCCCCCATTTTGCTGCGAGGTTTTTTCCCCACCTCCTGAATTTTCGGGCAGCAGTGAGGGCGTGGGAGGAGGGATGGGGCTGCTCGCTGGTGCGCGCCCAGCTGCCTGCATTTAAAAGCACCCAGTTTCATCCTGCTTTAAATTAAGGAAACCTTCATTTGAAATGGTTGCCTTTCATCTCGTTTTGTGTTTGTTGCATTAGTTGTATTTTTTCCTGAAGGGAAGCTGAGTCTCACTGGTCGGTGGCCATTAAGAAATGCTAATTAGCAGCTCAATAGTCCCTGTCCACTAACCTTCACACCCCCTTCTTTCTTGCTGCTTGGCTCGGCAGCATCCAGCCGCATTTGATATGTCATTAGCTGGATTCATACTCCTGCGGGCTGCTAATTTTTTTGGGCCTCATCCTTCGCAGGTTACAAACTGGTGAGCGGGGTATTTATTAGCATCCTAGCTTCCCGCGGCCCCTTGGGCTCAGCAGAGATTTGCAATGCAATTAAAAACTGCACGAAAGACAGCGTCTTTGGCTCCTTCACCCAAGTAATGCACTAGATATTTGAAAAGCCAAGTCTTGAAATGCAGTTTTGTGCATAAAATGGATTTGAGGAATAAGAAAGCGGAGCTGATGGGTTGAACCTGTGCTTTCTGGGCACCGGATAATTCAAGACCTTGAAATACCGAATGGCTTTTTGTGTCCTGTTTTTTTTTTTTTCCTTCAGCGTGGAGGAGCTGAGGGAGCTTTTTCTGCCTCCCCAGTTTCCAGCCCAGCTGCTGTGCCCTGAAACGGGGGCAGCGCAGCCCCTCATCCCCCCGACTTCCCCGCTCCCCATCACCCTCACAGGAGCCTTGGCAGCAGAGGATGGGAGAAGGTTCTGAACTTCAATGACTTTGGTAGATTATCATAAACTCAGGCCTTAATACAAGCTGTCATGATTTCAAATTATCTTCCTTTTAAATTAAATAGATTCCTTTTTAAATACAAAATCAATTCTGATTTTTTAGAGGGGTGAGATTTTTCAAAGGCACCGATGAGCTGGGCATATTTAACTGCTCTTGAATATCTCCCCGAAATATCTAATCAATTTTTTTTATTAAATCTCTGCTAAGCTCTTGACTGTGCTGGTGGATGCTCTGGCCATGACTTCCCAGGGTTAATAACGGGGGGGGTAACACGAGGGGGGTCGTGGGGATGCGAGACGGACCGCTGCGCAGATGCGGGCTGCCGTTAATCGGGGTGACGGGCCGCCAGCGTGCCTGCCCACCCCGGCTCTCCTTCCAGGCTGCACGGGGAGGCGGCGAGACGTGACACCCGTCAGCTCTCATCCACGTCCCGCGTGTCTCCCCACCGCCGCGGACTGCGGGAGGTGGTGGCCCTGCCGTGTCTGCCCTCGGCTCCTGGCTCCTAAATGCCCCCAGAGGAGGGAAGCAGGAGCCAAGGGGCTGCAGGGTTGCGTTATCCCTTCTTTTTTTTTCCACTTCCACATCAAGTGAGTAGTGCATCCCGTTGGGTCTTGATTGGGGGTTGCTTGACCCCGCTCCTCTCGCTTGGGTCTGGGCGCCGGTTGTGGGTCCCAAAGCTGTTGGCACGCAGGGCAGCTCTTTGGTCCCAGCTCTCCACGGTGGGAAGGGGGGTCTCGGGGTGTTTTGGTGCTGGTCCCCAGCTCAACTTCATTTCCAAGGGAGGCGAGGGCACCCCAGTATCACCACTGAAGCTCCCCTTCCCCACCATGCATCCCCATCCTGCGAGACCAGGGCACGGCAGAGGGCTGCAGTGGGGCTGGTCCCACCGCGAGACCCACAGCATCGCTCCGGTGTGAACCTTGCACCTGGAAATAGGTGTAATGGTGAAATAATGGGGCAAATATTAAGAAATTCTTAAGTACCTAGAGAATAACCGAGTTAAATTATACCAGAGGAGCTCAATTGCCTTGCTTAGATTGATTGAATTACTAAATGAGCCTGACTAATGGAATGGAGTGGATATATTGGACTTTTACTCAAGATCCTGAAATAATTTCTCTAATAAGATTGTGAGCCATTAATTGAACTTGGCTTTGATCCTGGACACTGTCGCATGCACTGAAACCCGGTGGTATGATCTATGCTCCCACGTGTCCAGCCGAGGGGGTGGCCGCCGGCACCTCCCCACCGGGCGGCTTGGAGGGCAGCCAGGGGCTTTGCCGGGGGGGTCCCAACCCACCCACACCAAGACCTGCGGTGGGCAAGGGACCCCGAAACGCCCTGTCTCGGCAGCCCTCGCGCCCCTTGGCAAAACCCGCCCTGGCAGTGGAATGTGCTTAATTCCCTTCTGCTGCCAGCAGCTGATCGCCTGGCCAGGGTCCTAACTCCAGTTCCCATTGCTGTGGGGTGAATTTGAGATGGATGCTTTGGGTTTTACATCTCCTGCAAATCCAGGGGTGCCACCTTCTTCCTACACCCTCCTGGAGTGGTTGGTGCTGGTGGTGGGGTGGGACATTGTCCGAGGCATCCAGAGCACTGCTGGCTGCCCAGTCTGTGGTGTGAGATGCTTCCCTCCCCATCACTTGCCTCCTCTTTTTTTCCTCCATCAAACGCAGCCCATCACTGAGACCTCAGTGCTGCTGCACCTCCTTCCCCCTCTGATGCTTTGGTGCTTGCTTTTTGCACTGAAGGTGTCCTCTTGGGCGCTGGCAGCAGAGGCCAGCGTGCCCTGAAGGGTGCCACCAAGGCCTGGGGGCTTGCAGAGCTTCCAGCGAAGCAGAAAGGGACCTGCCGAGGGGATGCATCCTGCCCTGGACCTGCCCTGGAGCACCTGGTGGGACAGGACAGGCTCCTCTAATAAGGTCTGGGTGCAAACCGCCAGTGGGACCCTGTTCCTGCCCTTGCTTTTGGCCGTGCAAGGTAAACCTGACCTCTCTACATCCCTTTTCCAGCTGAAGGATGGGGCCAGAGTGGGTGAGGGGACCTGCTTAGAGCACCGAGCGCACCCCCCATGCCTGGTCACACACTCTCCTCCAGGTGATGGAGCTCAGCACCAGCCTCAGCTACGAGCAGGGGTAGCCCTTAAAACCCAGCAGCCAGGGTTGAAAATGCTGTAGGAAAGTAGGCAGCATCCCTGGGAGGAGCACGGGGTTCCCCATGGCCAAACTGGGGGTGACTGAGGCTCAGGAGGGAGGCACAGGGTGCACATCCCCATCCTTATGGACAACTTGCCCCCATGCTGTGCCCATCACCAACCCACTCTCTTACTGGGAGTGGAGGTTTCGGGGGCACGGCGGATGTAGAGGGCCTCTTGTCTATTTTTTCTTAACCAAGGAAAAAAAAAAATAATAGGGATTTCGTCTCTGGGAACCCGTTGCCACAGCAACCGCGCATCCAGCCAGTTCCAGCGGCAGCAGCGGGGCTGGGAGGGGATCTCACTGACCCAGAAAGCAGAGGGGGAGCGGGCTGTGGGGCCGCTTGGCGTTTTGGTGGTGGGTGTTGGGGTCTAGCAGTGCCCGGCAGAGTGGGCAGGGGACCGGCGCTCAGCCGAGGGGGCTGCGGGGGCCTGGCCCCCTGTTTCGGCTGGATGTGCAAGAGCGATGCTCTCGTCTCCCTTTAATCACTCTCAGCCTTAATTTCTCAGACCGCATCCCAGCAGAGATGCTCAGGCTTGCTCCTGTTCCTGTGCCGAGCCCGTGCGGGCACTCCTCGAAGTCCCCCAAAACTTTGCAGGCATGGTTTACCCCCAGGAATTGGCTGTGGTCCACGCAGTGGAGGGGACTCTTGAGCAGCCGCACGCGTGCCTGACGCTGCTATCTCACCTCTGCCCTGCTCTCCCCACACCAGCGGCGTTTGCTCCTGGGCCACAGCCTAATTCCTACCATTTTATTTTATTTTATTTTATTTTATTTTATTTTATTTTATTTTATTTTATTTTATTTTTAATGGTTGCTTAGCCAGCTAAACGGAGGCTCTGAAATCATCTCTCTTGGAGTCTCACTGCAGAGCGATCCTTCACATGAAGGAATTTTTGCCTGGCAGGATTAAGGCAGTGTCTGGATGGTGAGGGCTCTGTCATTTAAGACTGGTTGTCCTTTTACTTGCAAATTGCTGGATTCTGGCTTCTCTGCAGCCAGCCTGGCTGTGGCCGGCGGCTCACCCCGAGCAGCAGTGCTCTGGAGGCTGGGGGATTTGTCTATAGAGAAGGGGAGATTTTTGTTTGCCAGGTTCTGGTCGCCCCGCTATGGCTTAACGCTGAGAAAGCACTCGGAGGAGAGCATCCTCTGCTCTCGCACGCCGCCCTGGTATTTCTGATCCTGTTCTGCTGCCCTGCAGCCGGGGGATGCTCGGGATGGATGCTCACCCCGTGGCACTGGCGCTGGGCTCTTTGGGGTCTGGTCTGGGACATGGTCTGAGCTGACCCCACGCTTTGCTTTGCTGCAGGGCCTCGTTTGCCGGTGATGGGGGCAGGCAGGGGTCTGAGCCTGTCCCCTCCGCCGTGTCCTGTCTGCAGGGCCTGAGATCTGCTGGGGAATGGGCCGGGGCTTTTTTCGCCATTTGTAATTGAAGGGGGGGTAAAGGGTCCTTGAGACACCCTCTATCTGGTGGTGGCACATCGGTCACAGAAGTTTGGAGTCCATGGCCCCAATGCAAGAGGAGACACAGTCCCTTTCCTGGCCGGCTCTGAGGCATTCTAGTAATTAAGGTGACTAACTAGCGCAGCAAAGCAAGCAGCTATGGGGGATGCTGAGAGCTGGCTTTGCTCCCACGGGGAGCTGATCCAGCTAAAAACTAATCTGGTGAAGGAAAGAAGTTGGAGAAGGCAGCAGGAGATGTTAAGGAGACYCTGCCCATGCGCTTTGTGTGGACACATTGCTTTTGCTTGGCCCGGCGAGGGCTGTGTTGCCTTGCGAACGCTCCCCGAATCGGATCCGCGGTCCAAGCGAAACCGTCGCCTGGCTGCCAGAGCCCTTTGGGATGGAGGTCTGCCTGGTGGGCAGGGGAAACTGGCTACAGGCAGGACTTTGACCTTGGTTTTTGGGGGTGACACCTCCTGTTCCTCTCTCTTGCACCCTTACCCTCCTCCCCTGCCAAAAATCCTGGCCACGGTGTCACCGTCACAACACAGTGGCTGCCTGGGAAAGCAGATATTAGCAACCCCGAAATATCCCAGGGACAGGCTCTTGTGTGATGGGAGACAGTTACCATGGAAACCTCCTTCAAATAAAAAAAAAAAAAAAAAGAAAAAACCACGAAATTTAAAGCAGCCCTTGTAGCTCAGAGGAACTGTAGACCTTATTATGGGTTTTGGCAACCCCCCCTTTTTCTTTTATTTGTTCCAGCTAAAAGCTGCAGGAGACAAGGCAATTAATTTGAGCATCCCAAGGGGAGCAGGAGAGGGAGGGTGCAGTGCTGGGAACCCGCTGCCCGGGCCGGTGGGCTCCTGGTTGTCCCCGGTGCCGCTGCCCCGCAGCCACCAAATGCCCTCCCATAATGTGGTTTCTCCACCAGCGATGAAGCAGCAGGGTGTTTTTTTAGAAGAGCTAGCTTAAGGCTTAAAACCCCCCTTCCTAGCTGTGGGGATCRGTCGAGCTGGCCGCTTCGGTGGGGAAGGGGAGATGCCTGGGAGAGGAGACATCGCGCTCCCAAATTTTCTTGCCAGGGTCAACTTTGCAGCTGCGGCCGCAGGGTCCCAGTGGGGCTAAGTCCGGCTCAGCTCAGGCTTTAAATTGCTGCAGTGCTCTCAGCCCATCTGSTCCCCTAATGATGTCCCCAGTGTCCGCAGCCGCTGGGAAATCTCCTGGAAATGTCAGGTTTGGACCAGAGAGCCCGCCGTGCCTCCCACCGCCCYGGGCTGGCCCCGAGCTCCTCTGGGCGCTGCTTTCCTGGTGGCGGTCGTGCCGGTGCGGAGTTGTTTTCCCATCCCAGAGCTGCATCTCCCCAAYGTTCCCTCTATTGCTCAGCCAGAAATAGCTGGGCTCTGGCTTTCGCCGCTTCGGGAGAGCTCTGGAGAGGAGCAGTGATGGGACTCGAGAGCCAYCGCGCTGCCCGTGGAGCTTCTGGCTTTCTTGCTGGCAAAGGGACAAGCCAGGGAGTTTGTCTTTACAGACATGACACATGCGGCCTGGGAATTTGGGGGGAATTCCAAATRTCTCTGCCGGCCCGTGAGCGGGAGCTGCAGGGGTCTCGTCCCAGCTCACGCCAGGGCACAGCTTTAGCTGTGTGTCCAAGCATCCATAAGCAAGACAGTGCCTGAAACATCCTTCCAGGGAAAAATCAAACCAATTTTGATAGCTTTTCAGCAGGAGCTGCTCTCTTCCCGGGTGTGCCGTGCTCCTGGCACGCTCAGACCTGGTGGGCAGGAGAAATAGCGCAGCCCCCTCGGTGGGCGGTGGAAGTGCCTGTGAGCCGGGGAGGGGAGTGCATGGCATGCGTCGAGCCCTCTTAGTCAACCTTGGACCTGGGCTGGCTTCCACAGCTTTTTATTATCATGTTTCCCCCTTTTCTTGCTTGTTGAGTAAAGCACAKCACTGGTTAACAGCCGGAGAACTCAGCCTCAAGCCGCCAGCCCCAGCATCCCCCCGCAGCCCCCCCACACAAACTGGGGTGAAGGGGTGTCCCGTGGGCACTGGGGCTGGGGGCTGAAGGAGGGATGGGGAGGTTCCCGGGATGGACGTGGTGCACATCTCCCCACGGGATGGTGTGGTCAGTTCGGGCTGGATCCAGCCGCCTCCTTGTAATTAAAGCTCAGCGCCAGGGAAGAAGGGCTTTTCACGTGCTGCGGGATGAAAGGCAGCAGGCGTGTGAAATGCAGCTGTGCTGGCAGCGGGAAAGCATTGGGATGATGCAGGCAGAGCAGGAAAGGAAGGACCACGATGGAGATGCACGATGGCAGGAGGTAGAAAATAACCGGAGGGACCMCGCGAAAGCCAAGGGGTGTTAGGAGCGGTGATGGAGGGTACTGGCAGAGCCGCTCGCCGCGGGTGTGAGCCGTTGCATCCCTGGTGGCTTCTTGAAGCTGCCATGCATGGCACCTAGTAAAGCCCCCTTTGGAGCTAATCACCGCAGGGATTAATGGATGGTTTCATACCAGGTGGCAGCATCCGTGTCCTGGGAATAGCGCTGCAGAGGCTACAGCCGTGTATTAGGCGGGTTTCTGGCCGAGGAAGGGAGGAGGTGGCAGGCTGGCCCGCTGAGCCCTGGTCTTGGCAACAGCCAGAGCCTGTGGGGATAAAGCAAAGATGTGGCCGTAAATGCAGGAGTTTGCCATTACTCAGTGCTCAGAGTCTGGCAGGGCTCTTTGCTCTCGAGATACTGAAAATGCAGCTCACTCCTTACCTTGATTTTGTTTGCTTGCAAAAATGCTGCTTATTTGCTAACATGGGATTCTGCTTCCCCTTCACACAGGAGGAGCAAGAGGCATCAGCCCCTCGCTCAGAAACCCCCCAGTCACAGAGGTGCTGCCCTGGCCGGGGCGACCCTCGGCACTTTGCTGGGCTGGAGCATCCCGGCTCCATCCCCTTTTTTCTAGCCATCTCAGCCCTAGACTAAGAAAATAAGTGGATTTTCCTCCTTTTTTTTTCCCTGTGAACGCGAGGGAACTTTCTGCCCGTGGTTATGACATTGGGGTTTCCTTTTCCCTGCCAAAGGCGTGAGCCCTGCAAAGAGGGCTGTACTGCCGTGCGATCTCATTAAAGCTGATGGGTGCTGAAACCGAAGAGCGGCGTTACATAATTTGGACTGCAATGCAGAAGCACTTGCTTAATTTTTAATTACCCAATTGCCGCACGTACGTAGCGCTCGACCTGGGAAGCGGGGYTTGCCCGCGGGCACGTGCGAGGGAGCCTGGCTGGCAAAGACGATGGGGAAGCCTTCCTTCGTGTTCCCGTCCCTCCYGGGACGGCGGGAAGAAATGTGACCCCGTTACACCGGCACACACGGCAGGAGCAGGGCTGAGCCGCGGTGGCTGGGAAGGATGCTCTGCAGCCACCCTGGGGACTGAGGGGTGTCCCGTTGAGCAGTGGGAGAAGGGATGGATGCAGGTCTGCAAAGGTCTTTGAAGTTTCTCTGGGTCGCAGTGTTAGATAAATGGAAGACACTGTGGTTGCTTTGCATCCAGATTCCCCATAGCTGCTGGTAAAAGAGCCCTGAGTGCCTCCTGGGGTGGGTTTGTCGGGATGCRGGAGAAACGGTGAAGGAGCTGCCGTAGACCTCAGCTGTGAAGCCCCGTTTCTTCCCCTCCCTATTCTCYCCCTCTTTCAAATCCCCGCTCTGCACTTTCTGTCCTTCCTACAAAGGCAGCCACCTCGGAGCAGCTTAGGCTTCAAAGTTCCCAAAATAAGACAGGTTAAAATAAATTTAAAAAAAAAAAAGAGTCACTGCAAGATCGTCAGTGCCCCACTTGCACCTGGGCTCAGAGCTTCAAAGTGGCTGCAAAGAGCCTCCCATGGTGTCTGTGGTTGGGCAYCTCAACGCTCAGAGTCCTGTCTTCATCCTCCTGAAGTCATGGGAAATTTGGCAGTAGCCAGGATGAGACCGCGGGTAATTGCATCCATTGAAAGTGGCAGGGGGGTCCTGCTGCTTTTGCTGCCCGTGGGAGCAACCTGGAGAAGGTCTCTCATGGAGGAGMGGGTCATGGTGGCTGGGGCGATGGGCAGGTCCATGCTGGTGAGGTGGGTGTCCCTGGGGCTGTGTCCTGCAGCTGCCGGTCCTGTCCCCTGYCCAGGCAGATGGGCAAACAGCTCCTTGCGGGGAGGCTCGGTGCTCAACGCCATGCTTTGTGCCTCTGCTGGCTCTGTTGATTTATATAGATCATCAATATGACAATTATATACACCTGCAGATTTAATTACCTCCATTTTCGTCAGGCGGTGACAGATTTATGCCTCTATTCAGTTCCTGTAAATCTGAAACAAGCTTGACTAGACCCAAAAGTCCTCCCATTGATCACCGCGCACTGGCTGGTCTCTGGCCCTCTTGACAAGCTCTTCTTTCAAGAGTGATAAATTCAAGATACACAGTCAACTTTCTCCCCTTCTACATCTTTCTTCCTTCCTCTTTTTTTTTTTTCCCTTCTCYTCGTTATCTTTCAAAGCCTCTCCACAAATTTGAAAATGGAGCTTGAAATCGGGTAAGAGCTCCCAAGTACCAAAGAGCTCATGACATTAGGCTGCAGTCGGCAGTAGCCCATGCCTGCCTTCTCCATCCTGGTATGGGGCCACTGGTGAGGATTCGTCCTGCCCCCAAGACCAGCATCGGTCCCTCCAGGGGAGGTGAGAGGAAGAGGAGGACCACCTCTTGGAAAACCTCTTGGCCCCACTGTTGGCAGGAGAGCAGACAGGATTATTTTGGTCCTGTTTTGCCCCCTGGGAGGGCCACCTCATCTCTCCCATGCCCCAGAGGACAGGCAGGTCCTGGCTCTCCCCCCAGGCRAGCAGCCGTGCTCATTTCCTGTGCGGAGCATGAGAACACCAAAATAACGTCTAATTTGCCCRACCTTTTGGCCTCGGCGCAACGAGCACTTAAACAAATTAGTCTGCAGGAGCGGGCTGAAGTTTACCCTTGAAGCGAAGTCCATGTCATCGCTGTAATGAATCCCCTCGCCTCCCCTGCCAGCCCCACCACCGCCGCTGCCTGACCTCGCCTGTACGATATGCTCTGATGTCTTGCTAAGTGCCTGGCAGATGGGCTGGAGTGGCCGGCCATTACCTTCCCTGCCAGCCCGCGATGGATATAAATAGTCCTTTGCCTCCCCGTGAAAATTGCTGGCTGGCTTGGAAAGCTGGAGGTCATCTTGGCAGGCGTCTTGGGTCAGTAGGGTCTGACGGCACGGAGGGCTGGGATTTGGAAGGGGGGAGTTGCTGGCTGGGTGGTGAGAGTTTGTCTCGATGGGAGGGAGCTGCCTTGGGGTCTCCTTCCCCCAGTGTCTGGAAGAGCAGAGGGTCTCAGCCGCTCCTGAAGGGATATGTTGATGCGGGATGCATCCTCCAAGGGTGGCCTGGGCAGCACCTAGCTGGCTTTKCAGCCACCCTCCATCCCCAAGACACTGGGCGGTGTGGGAGACAGCRGGTTTGTGGTCCCTCGGCATCTCCAGCAATGGCAAGTAGCTGATACTTGGGGGAAAAAAATGTGAAAAACACAGCATGTCTTGTGTGGCCCTTGCCRTGCTGCTGAGGTATTTCTCGAGCTGGGACTTGCCTCTGGACTGTCTGGCTCGATAGCCGCTGGCCTTCCCTGAATTCAATTCCTTTCTCAGTGCTTTCATACTTTATGGTGGATGAAGCAGAGCCTTTTGTTAGTTTTTACACTCCTAATTCTTGCAAAGTGAGAAATAGTGAATAATCATTGCCTTTCCCACTGCTCCACTGGCTTCATGATTTTATAGGCTTTTATTGTGTCCCTGCTCAGTTATTTGTTTTCCTTGCTGAAGGGTCCTAGCGCAGTTGGTTTCTCCTCTCCACAAAGCCATTTATGACATCTCACCTTCCTTGTACCCCTCCTCTGAACCTTCCTAGCTCTGCCTCCTCCGTTACGAGATAGCTGACCTGAATACCGCTTGCAGGATTCGAGATCGGCTTGCTTTCACCAAAGTTGAATTTCACCTGCCCACTTCCTTGCCCACTTTCCTCCAGCACTTCGCAGCTTTAGCCTTGTGGAGACTAAATTTAGTGTTGGTGACCAACTTTGTCATTCGCCTCCTCTCCCAGAGCGTTTCTGAACAGCCGAGGTCCTGACAAAGATCTCTGTGGGGCTTCTTAGTAACCTCCTTTCATTGTGAAAACTAACCTCTTATTCCTCCCCCACCTGGTGGGCTTCAAGAGGACTTTCCCTCTTATCCCAACCCTGCTTCGGCGCTTTGGGAAACTTTGAGGGTGGATTTTGACAAGGACTCTTTGAAACGAGTCCATCAAACTGGATCACCCTTATGTACTGRCTTACAGTGTTGAGCGACCCATATTTACCCACACACCTACTGGTTCCTCTAACAAACTGTCCAGGGCAGAAGTAGGATTTACTGGTCTGTAATTTCCATGATGCACAAGAGCTTTTTTAAGAGATTGGGGTCTCCTTTGCCAAGTTTTGCTCCTCCAGTTGCTCACCCTTTCTGAATGATAGCTGGTGTGTTGGTGGAGTTCAGCAGCTGTCCTCCTCCGCTGCTCGTAGGTGAGCACCATCTGGGCTGAGTGGTTTGTGCTCTCCATCTCACCGATTTGCCGGGAGGCAATTTAGCCAGGGCAGTAATTTTCYATGGCTGATTGGGAGCTTCTCCGTCATTTGGGCTGTCTCCGTGGAGACCTGGGTTTCCTTCTGGAAAAGGTGATGTGATGGCATTGTAGGGTGGGATATCAACTAGAAATGCGGTCCTTTCTGGGATTTAAATATCAACCTTGCACCTCATGAGTTGTTGTCACACATCCTCTTTATTTTGCCATTGCTCACTGTTGTAGTGTGGGTCTTTGGGTTTTTTTTACATGACCATGTCTCCTGAGYGTTGGCCCAGGAGGTGGATTTGTCTCTCCTTCCCACATCTCCTCTGTAGTTCATGGTTACGGCAGATGGGACCAAACTAACAAAACAGGAGTGAAAAATCAAACCCCAGCGAATGTCCCAGCCTGCCTATTGCAGCCGCATGCATTACCCAAGCTTTTCCCAGTTTTTGGTCAAAATTGACAAATGCGGTGGAAAAATAACCTCAGAGGGGATGTCGCACAGGTGCGGTTGGGCACGTCCTTGGGTCTGCAGGGAAGAGCGGGGCAATGGGGCACGTCGCGTTGTAAGGTCAGCAGCTGCAGAGGAAACCCGCTTGACTCAGACCCATTAACGATGAATCAGTGTCCTTCGCTCTGCAAAYGGCTGCGCGGCGCAATGTCACTCCCAGAGTGATGGAGGGGTTTGTTGTTAAAGAAAGGGACGAATTAGGGCATATTCAGGACAAAAATCCCAGTTCAGGGTTAAAGTGTGGCTACAGCTTTGAAATGTAACTCCTTGACGACCTTCCCAAAAGCAAAGGCACCCTACGTTTCGAGGAGAAACCTGGTTAGCTGTCAGCCTTGCTACGACAGCTAATGGCTTCACGTGTACCAGCCCCATGTGCAGATGTCRCGGTGGGGTGATCTCTCTGACCCAGCCAGAGAGTGTCTCCAGATACAGCGGGTGCCTTTTCCTTGAGCCTTTAGGTTCTCCCATGTCTATGRGTCTTTCGGAAATTTTGCCCAAGGTGCCCTGTCCTGTGAAGCAGGTTCCTAATAGATAAAGTGAGGTTTGTGTTTGCTGGTATGGAAAAGCTGGATTGTCTTGAAAAGACAGAATGACCTACAGAATGAGCTGGTTTTCCTACCTGAGATTGGAGACAGGCAGAAAAATGCAAATAAAATATAGATAGTCAGTGATGARTGTGATTTTTTTAACGGGCCCATAAAAACATGAATATTATCCCATGAATGATGTGTCACTAAAACCTCGGAAGTAAAAACGAGTTAAATATCARGATATGCGTTTTGACATCTGAATTGATAGGAATCAAGTCCTGAGGTCCCAACAGAGAGTGTGAGTGGCTCGTGGTGGGAAGGTCTCCTGAGTTACTTTAGACGTTGKAGACCCTTGGAGGAGTGCAAGGCCAGGGCTTGCTTTAGCTGAGTTAGATCCCTTTTAAAGGACGTGTGAGGTTTAGACACAGAGCAAAAACCCTAGCTAATGGGGAACTTAAATAAAAACACAGTCAGGTTCTGGATGGAAAATAAGCCAGGTTTAAATGTTAACAAGGAAATATAAGTCCAAGTCAAAATCTGTGCTCTGCTGTATGAAATGAGTCTGCAGAGACTGGCATTATGGCAGAGTTCATTTGACTAATCGGAGGCACCTATTAGTGCAAAACGCTTCCAAATGGAAAGGAAAATTGTTTTTCSGTGTTTTTTTTCATCAAAATGTTGGCGTGCATTTTTAAGGAGAGTTGCTCACTTTGTGTGTTTTCCCTCCTGCCACAACGCTGGGTCTCGGTGGGAGTACGAGGACACGGGAATGGGTCCGTGTCGGCGTTGGGCTTGGGGGTTGCGTTTTCGATGTTGCACCAACTCGGGTGCAAAATTGGGCTGCGAGGGAGTTGTTGCCTCCCAAAATTGGGAGATGCAGAGGTGTTCCYTCCAGAAGGACTGGGTTTGCTTTGGGTTGGACAGCTGTCCCCAGGGAGATGGGGGGATTATTTGGGATGATCAATAATGAAGCAAGTGTAAATCCACCCACCTGCAGCAACTTCATCTGGACTTTCCTCTTCTCTTCTCCTCAGTTTGCTCCTCTACAACCTTTCCTTTCCCCCTCCCTCCTCTCACAGATGGTCTGGGAGGGGAACAGCCACAGCCGTTATGTTGAAAGCATCAGTCCGGGGTCTTTGGAGGCTGCTGCTCCTGTAGATATGAAGGACCTGGGCCACGTTTGATACCAGGCGAACACGGCACAGCCTAATTAGTGGTCTCCTACTGTTATTAACCCCTGGCTCAGGCAGGCTATTTTTTAACAGAGGTGCAAGAAGTTAATACTAGCGCTAATGGCTTCATATCCAAGGCCTTAATGAAAGCCATGCAGGGACCAGGCCTATCATCAATATCTTTCAAACTTTGAACTTGAAATTATCCTCTCTCCCCTGCCTTTTTTTTTTTTTTTTTTTTTTCTGCCCACTTTCCCACCTCCCAGCCCCGTGGTACAAGCTGGCCGGCAGGATTGGGACCTGCTAGCCCCATGGCAGAGCTGAGCCCCTACGGCACCCAGATATATGGCCCCAGTTGGCTACATGGGTCACTGCAGCATCTCCCATCAGGTGATGAGATGTCTGCTTGGAGAGCAAGACAAAGATAAAAATGGTACGCATTGGACTGGGAGAAGAGAGAGCAAAGAGATGCTGTGTTAGGGAAGAAGCTTGGTCTTGGTCTTGTCTTGGTCTTTCTTGAACCAAACTCCAGGAGAACTTCACGGGCACAGGAAAGCATTTATATATGTTTTTTTGCAAGTAGAAATGGAGTGGGATGGGGCAGCTGGAGCATTGCTAAGACCCTTAAGGAGAGGAGGAGGAGGTCCAAGGATGAAGCTCTCTCATCTGGATACTGCCTCAAGAGCCTTTGCCCAGGGCAGGAGCAGAGGCAATGGAGCAGCCTTGCCCCGTGGTGTGAAGGAGGGGTCATAGCCTGCCCTTTTGGGRTGATGGGACTTGATTTCTGGGGTGTTTTCCTCTGTTTCTAGCACTTTGGACTTGTGTGCGATGCAGCCACAGGGTTGCGTCGTGATGTCTGGTGGGAAGGATAACGTGCTCGGGCTCTGTGACTGGATTGTGCTCTTTTAAAACAAGAATTCATTTTTTATTGAAATATATTATTCATTTTAAAAATAAGCCTGTTTAAATAAATTTGAAATTATGACAACCTATTTTAAGGCTTAAATTTACTATAATCTATTAATCATTTAAATAACTTCCATCAAGGAGTCCTCCTCAAATATTAATGAGCTGAAGGGTGCTGCTTTTTCAATGATATGTCAGATCAGGGGGAAAACATCTTTAACTCTAGCTTTCTAAATGTCACAATGTCATATACTTAGTATCTATTATTTTCACTCTTTACAATGGAGCAAATGCTGGTATTTACATTTTTCCAAATGTCAGTACGTTGAGTTCCTGTTGTGCATAAAAGCTCTTGCCTTAATTACTCCTAATTTCACGTTAGCAGGCAGGTGCGGGGAGAATATTTTCTTCCATTTGAACTAGTTCATTTGAAGTTGAGAAGCYGTGGGGAGTTGGGGAAGCAGGAAAGCTTGTTTTCCCCTTTCAGCCCATGAATAAAGACCAGGTGGGAGAGGAGGAGATCGGCTTTTTCAAACCCTCCCGGCTCCCAGGATCGGCTTTTCAGGGGGGATCTGTGTGCCCAAACACGCAGCTCAGCGGTTAGAGGGAATTTCAAAAGTGCTTCTGGCTTCCTAGAYGCTTTAACTCCTCTCCGTTTCGCTTCCCAGTGGCATTGAGGAGAGCTCAGCATCTCTCTGCTTGGGACACTCGAAGCGCACTGATTACCGCCAGAAATATGGCCCGTGCTGAGCAGAAACAATCTGCCAATTTGCTCGCTGCGGCTAATGTTTCTTTTGATTAATCAAATCCGTTTGGGAGGATGAACCTAGCTCCTGATGCAGATTCCCCCCTTCCCCTCCCCGGTAGCTAGCTCACTTAAGGCAGCCTAATGAAATTAATTAACAGTAAATTTAAAATGTTGTTTTTCGGCATTGTAATTGAATTCCAGTTTTCATTTGAAGGCAGTATGAAACAAGCAAAATAAAGATGACAATCTGCAAAGTGAGCCGGGCTCTTTCCCATCGCCGTCAAAACTCGCGGCTATTAAATGGGATGGAGCAGATGGGTCTGGCTGGACCGTTCTGACGGGGCAGAGACAGGAGGGAAAGCTCTGTCTTGCTGGGAAGCTCGTCATTTTTAATGGTCATTCCAACAAATGCAACTGAAGCTTATATTTTCAGGAAAAATAACTTAGGGGCGAATGGCAGGCTCAAGCTGATGGCTGAGATCAAGGTGATCTGAGATGGTGATCAAGGTGATCTGGTCTGAGAAGGAGGTGGTGGTTAAAACAGTGCCCATCTCTACTAGGGATGTGCTGGTGTCACCCTCTGTTTTGCTAAGCCCCAGCCATGGGATATACCTGAAATTTTGGAGTCAGCCAGGTGAATTYGGTTTGTTTCAGCATTTAGTGTCCTGCAGCAGTTGTTGCGTCCCCATCCTCAGCCGCTCCTCCTGCTTGGGTGTCCTCTGCTGCTGTCGCTCCTCAGCCCAGCTCTGTCCATCTGTCCCAGTGCCCCCAAACCCTAAAGGAACTTGAGGAAAGTCAGGGTGTTTGGGCACGGATACGTCTGCAGATCTCAGGGCTGTGTCCTGTGTGGGAAGCTGCAAAAAGTGGTTGAAGACCGAAAACCTCGGAACGCACCTCAGTCAGAGCCAGAACTGCAGGTGTGATCACAGCCAGGTGCACGTTTCTCCGTTCACGAAGGATGGGGAAATATTTTCTGTTTGCAATAATTTAATGCCATGATCCCAATGATCCCATTAGTGCTGCTGAGAAGATGTCCTATATCCTCCGCTCCCCACAGCTGGGGCTGTGTTTAACATGAAGCATGTGGGTGAAACCTGGCTGAATTAAGGCTGGAAGGATGCTGCCGGGCTCCCCAGCTCTGGCCCCGAGATGCTGTCAGTAAGTGCTCTGTCCCTGCACCACATCTGGATTTTTGGAGGGGCCCACAYCTGGATTTTACCCAGAAATATGATTTTACTCCACTTTAACCCTACAGGTTGTGGGTCCTGTAGGGGCAGCCATGGTGCTGGCAGGAGGTGACCAGAGGAAGCTTGTTATGTGTGTCCCTTGGTCCCTCCACCCACATTTTGGGAAGGGSTGAATGTCCTCCTTCACCCCTCTCCTCCACCACGTTTTCCACGTGACCAGCTTTGCTTTTGCAGAGATCTCGGGCAACACGGACGACATCCCGCTGGTGCGCTGGCGGCAGCAGTGGCTGGAGAACGGCACGTTGCTCTTCCACATCCACCACCAAGACGGGGCCCCCAACCTGCCCGGCTTCGACCCCACGGATGAGCCCCAGACTGAGTCGGCGGAGGAAGAGCTGAGGATCCTCCACATCTCTGTCATGGTATGTGATGGGAAGGCAGCCCCTGTTTAGGTGTTCAGAAACCTGTAGAAAATACAGTTTTTGAAAAGCCATATATTTCCCCATCTGGCTCCAGCTGTCCTAGGCCTGGGAGCTGAGCCTACCTTCGGGTGCTGGTTAAGATGCCCTGGGCACCTCTCTGGACGACGTTGCGTGCAGGGTGCTTTAACATTGGGCTGCTTTAAACCTCTCCCTTAGTTTGCATCGCTTTGCAAATATGTTTGCAAAGGCGCTTTTATCCCAGGGGAGCTCTCAACCACTTTAACCCGGGGTTAATTCACATTGACTTTGTTGGGAGCCCTTTGCCCGGTGGATGGTGCCCGGCGCCCGCTGCTTCGGCGCGTGGCGGGTGTCACGGTGCCACCGGGCACTGTCACCGCCGCTTTTATCAGCGTGGCAGCCCCACGGCCACTTTTTTGCAGCGTGCGGTAGGCAAGAGCATCCCATGCRCGGAGGCTGCACAGCTCTCCTCCTCCCCGCAGAAACACGGGGACAAGGTTTTGATGGCAGAGAAAGGAGAGTGAGACAGAGATCTGTGTGTCGGAGGTGGATCTGTGGTTTGTCGGTTGTTTTTTTTTTCTTACGTTGGAAAAAATSTGAAGAATCTGACAATTTTTGTGCCACTGGAAGATAATTAGCTGGAGACAATGTGTTGCCGAGGCTGCAAACAGGCTGTTTAATGGTGCCTACCCTAACGAGAGTGTCAATAGCTCTTCCAGATTGCAGCCCCAGGCCAGGTTTCTCCTCCATCATTTGTGCTTGATTAGTCTCGAGAAAAAAAAATAATCACTGGCAAAGCCACTCCCAAAAAACATTTCGGACTGTTTCCTTTTTTTTTATTATCCRTTCCCAGTGGCTCCCGAGAGGGTGCATCGCCTTGGGAGAGGCTGGCCCTGCTCTGCTACCGTGRTCTGGGTTTTCATGGGTGCCACTGAATACCAAGACAGAGACAGGAGTGCCTGAAACGAGGCTTATTATCGAGCTGATGAAAATGGTGTCTGCAACTCATCGCTCTTGTACCAAAATGTGTAAATACAGATTAAATCCTCCCTCTCCCCTTTTTCCCCATCACACTCAGCTCCGCTCCGGCGGCATCTTTACGCCCTGACAAATAGAGGTTGGCTTTTGTGCCAGGAGTCAGGATCACGTGGAGTTTTCAAGGCTGATTTTCTTTCTTTCCCGGGTGGTTGCCAAGAGCAGAAGTGTGAGCGAAGGGCTGTATCCATCGTGACAGCGGTCCGCACGTGGACYGTGCGAGAAGCGCTCCCGGCGCCTGCCCAGCACCGGGCTCCTCTCGCAGCCGTCGTACGAGTGCTGGGTGGGGGGGGATGAAGGCAGAATGGGATTTCTGTGCTCCCGTGGAGAGGAACTGGGGATCTGAGGTGGTGCCCTGACCCCCTCCAGCTAGCACAGGGTGGAGGAGACTTAGCACTGGTTTTCTTCCTCCCCCTAGAGCCTCTTGAAATCTCAAGGGGCCACAGGCTGCTTTTCCTCAGGGATAGTTTGAGCTCTCAGACTATCAGGGCAGAAGAAATTCAGTTTCAATTAAATAACAGGTCTTTTTTGAGAACCCACAGCTGCAGTCCTAAACAAATGGGTGTCCACCTGACTCGAGCTCCAGCTTGGTCTCCCTTGTTTACCAGCACAGGTGTATGGCAGAGCTCTCTGGTGTTTGGGGAGTATAATGCTGCGGAGGGCAGCAAAGGAAAGCCAGGAATGCCCTGGTATTAATCCCATCTGCTTGTCACCCCATCTGCCGGTGGACCCTTCCCCGGGATAATGGAGAGCTGTGACATGGTAGGCCATCTCTGGTGGGGATGGGGATAGCCCCCACTTATTTATGGRTCAGAGGAACTTAAAGGGATTTGAACGTGATGGAGAATTGGGCCCTGACTTTACCGATAAAAACTCAGGATGAGGATGGCCAGGCAGGAATCCAGCACCAGTTTTCAGCCTCGRCAAGAGATTTCCCATCCTCCCGGCTGCAGGCTCCTGGCTGGAGAGACGCCACATGCCTGCCAGCCCCCCCTCCTCCACTGGACTGCTTGTCTCCTTAATCACTGGAGTTTCTTTGTTTTTTCTTTTTTTTTTTAAAGAAAGTTTGGAAGGAGGGCTGAGAGGGTGCATTGCAGCTCCATTATCCTGGGAATGAAAGAGGGTTAAACCGTAATGGCCATTAGAGCTCCTTTTCCAGCTGCCTCTCCTGCTTCTCATTCAATAATTCCCTTAATGTTTTGTCCTAATGGAGCAGATTATTACTATTCTTTTATTTTATCAAGATCACCTATTGCATAGAAAAGAGAAGGGGGACTGGAGCCGCGGATGGACATGGAGCTCTTAGCTGGCTCTGCACGCTCTTTTAAAATATTATTATTATTATTTTATATTATTATTATTATTATTATTATTATTGAAAACATTATTGTAGTTATTGTTATTGTTATTGTTGGTGGTATTATTATTATTATTATTATTATTATTATTATTATTATTATTATTATTGTCAGGCTGGGTGTAAAGAGCCAGCTTGCCCTTTCATCTCACTGTCTCTATCTGTGTGCAGTGACAACGTCTCTGCAGGAGAGCGGTCTCGGAGACGTGGTGAGTGGCAGGGCTGGTGCACTTTCGTGGTCTGTCCCCATGGGGCAGGAGCTTTTTCAGTCTCTTCGCCCACCCAGGCGTTCCCCAAACAACGCTTCAGTCATCTGGCTGTCTCGAGCCTTGATCTCCTTTAATCTGTGCTGCAATTTCTGCAGGATACGCTGGGAAAAACCAAGATTGAGAGTGGCAGCACTGAAACCGGTTGGAAATGGGTCAGAAAAAGTTGCCTGTAGGAGAGTTTGCCTGGAATAAATCTGATCTCTGCTTTCAAAGATGCGTTGTGGGAGAGTGAAACGAAACACGCTCTGCTTTAAATGCTGCTTTTTGATGCCTCGGTGGTGACTTCAAAGCCTGTCCAGCTCGAGGCAGGCTTCAGCTGGGAGCGCTTGGCCAGCACCGGGTGCTCCCTGTGCCAACACCGGRTGCTCCCTGTGCCAGCACCGGGTGCTCCCTGTGCCAGCACCCTCTTATCGGTGCGACCCGGCTCCTCTCGCTGTTGCCTTTGCTTTGGCAACCCCGGAGCATCCCTGGTGCGTTTGCATCCCTGGGGGAAAACCGGCGCTAGTTCCTGGCTGAGCCCCGCTCGTGTTTGTGCCCACAGGGAGGGATGATCGCCCTGCTGCTCTCCATCCTCTGCCTGGTAATGATCCTCTACACCCGCCGGCGGTGGTGCAAGCGGCGCCGGGTGCCGCAGCCCCAGAAGAGTGCCAGCGCTGAGGCGGCCAACGAGATCCACTACATCCCCTCGGTGCTGATCGGGGGCCACGGGCGGGAGAGCCTGCGCAACGCCCGCGTGCAGGGCCACAACTCCAGCGGGACGCTCAGCATCCGCGAGACCCCCATCCTGGACGGCTACGAGTACGACATCACCGACCTGCGGCACCATCTCCAGCGCGAGTGCATGAACGGCGGGGAGGACTTCGCCAGCCAGGTCACCCGCACCCTAGACTCGCTGCAGGGCTGCAATGAGAAGGCCAGCATGGACCTCACACCAGGTGGGGATGGGACAGGGGGGCAAGGGCTGAGCTGGGTCCTTTCCAACTCCTCTCCATCGTTCCATACACATGTTTTCCTTTGAGCATTTTCCCTGTTTCTCTGAGTGTTCCTTGCATGTGAGACATTGGTGGCACTCTGAAGGCACTTCCATTGCTGGGAGACCTTGCAGCCAGTTGAGAGCAGTCCCTGCTCAGTGGGATGTGGCTGGGACAATGCAGGGTAGAGCTTTGAGGGGAAGGGCTGTGGTTCCCGTGGCCTGGTGGAGAATCAGAATGGTGTCCCCTCTCAGCTACCCCATGGTGACCCCCAAAATTCCCTTCTATATCCCAGGATTTCTGGTCTCTTCTTCAGCTGAGGTTTTTAGTAGCAAAATTAGACTTGCCATGTAGTATGGTTCAGAGTTAACRCTGCCTTCTGATCACCAGCAGGGATTCTTTGAGGCTTGTAACACACTTGCTCGTTGGCCATATTACCAACTGAGCCACCCAACTGGAGCCTTCTCAACTGAGACATGGTTTGGGCAGACCATGGTGTGGTTCCTAAAGCCTCCTAAAGCTCTCCAGGGGTTTTTCTCTACAAACCTGGGTATGCAGAAGTGCCCTGAGAGGCTGAATGTTAAATCTCAGCTTTTGGCCAGCTTGGTGGAGGTGCTGGTCCCCTTCAGGCTTTGAGCTCATGAGGGTGCATTGGGGGCAGCTCGGCCCATTGGCCATGGCACCCTGGTCGCCTCATGCAGATGCTGGAGACCRATCCAAGGAAAAATCTCTCTTTCTCACCTCCCTCCTTTTTTTAAATCTTTATCCTTGAAAGATTTTGCCTTCAATTCTTCCTGCTCAGGGAGCGATAACGCCAAGCTGTCCCTGATGAACAAGTACAAGGACAACATCATTGCTACCAGCCCTGTAGACTCCAACCACCAGCAGGCCACGCTGCTGTCCCACACCTCCAGCAGCCAGCGCAAGCGCATCAACAACAAAGCACGAGGTAGGGGGGTCTCYGGGCAGATGCGGTGCTCTGGGCTTCCACCCACCCATGCTCCAACCACTCACCCTTTCCTGGGATGGAGAAATAGGGCCAGCGTTGGGTGAGAGCATGGAAATGAGGGTTTGGGTGGGGGGAAGCAGAAAAAGCAGCGTCTGCAAGGATGCAAATGATGTTGGGTTGGTTGGTTGCAAAGACGCAGAGGGTGTTGGCCATGGTAAATATTTTATGATACTGGGATGGCCATGGGGAGAAGTTGCARGGTAATGGGAGCCGTGGCAGGGGGCATGGCTGTGCGTGGTGGGAAGGGGAGAAGATGCTGTCCCTGCTGCACCTGGCAGACAGGGCTCCTGGTCTTCAAGGCAAGGCTCACCCTGAAGGGGTGATGTAGGATGTTGCTGCTTGGGGTGGCGTGGTGCCAGCCCCGTCGTGACCACACTTGGTGTCCCCTGCAGCCGGCTCAGCGTTTCTCAACCCCGAGGGGGACTCAGGCACGGAGGCAGACACCGATCCCCAGCTGACCTTCTACACAGACCCTTCGCGGAGCCGGAGGCGTAGCCGAGGTGGGTGCAGGCGCGGAGGTGGGCGGCGAGCCATGGCCCCTTTTGCCTTGCTCGCCATCACTTCTCTGGATTCGGAGACATTCCATCAGCAAAAGATGGAAACCCAGGCACAAGCCGGGCTGCCATGGGCAGGTGCCGGTCCCGGTTCCCACAGCAGGCTGCCGCTGCTCTCTGGTGGAGTTTCTCAGCAGAGGATGAAATATATTCTGATTTTTGCTGGAGGCTTCTGYTGGGCTTTGGTGTGTATTAATGAGTAATATGCTTCAAAAGCTGTCCCGTGAGCTCCTGTGCCGCTGCTCGGCACGGCGGTGCCGCAGGTTTGCTCTGACGCCGTGCATGTACGAGCTGTATGTGCAAGGGAGGATGAAGACAGGCTTGGTCCCTGGGCAGGGGTCTCACCCTGCACCATCTCTTTGGGAGGTTTCCTCCCCTGAAGGGGAGACTTTCTGTCTCTTTTCCCTCCTTCTCTGGACGGTAGTCTATTTTTCTGGGAGTGGTGGGSCTGGGAGCCATCTCCTTCACCCCCAGTGCTTGTGCTGGGTGCTGGGTGCTGGGAGACCAGTTCAGGCTTTGTCTCCRCAGGGGATAGCTCAGCCCCCAGCCAGCTTTTTCCACTCAGTTTCTTCATCTGAGAGATGAAAAGTCAAAGACCTGTGTGCCCTGAGTAGTTAGGGCAATCCGGTGCTTTTTCAAAGGCATCCAGGGGGCTGTTGTCATGGCAAAATTAACCCAAGAGAAGTGCTGAGGAGAAGGAGGGGAAAAAGAAAAAGGATATTGCATTTACCTTTCTTCTCCTCAATATCCCTGCTCTGCTTTAAAGTCCTGCTGCTGCAAAGGTCTCGGTGTGCGGCGGTGCGGGGGTRCGGGAGAGCCGGGGCTGCGGGCGCTCGGGGAGACCCCAGCCCCAGCAGGCAGGCTAGAGAGACTGCTGCTCTTGAAAATCCAAAGTGAGCCCGCTTGACTGGATTGACACTGGATTTCCAGGGGGCTGGGCAGGGTGTCTGCACCCCGAGATCCTCTGGCTGCACCCCAAGATCTTCCTGGGTCCCTTGGGTCTCAGGTTTGACTGTGCTTTTGTGTTTTGCAGTGGGCTCCCCCAGGAGCCCCGTGAACAAGACCACGCTGACCCTCATCAGCGTGACGAGCTGTGTCATCAGCCTGGTGTGCTCCTCCCACATGAGCTGCCCCCTTGTCGTCAAGATCACCCTCCACGTCCCCGAGCACCTCATTGCTGATGGTGAGTGCCCCATGGTCCTACTCACCCCCTCCTGCCCCACTCTGCGAGCTGTAATGGAGGGAGGAGGGAATGATGGAGAGGACAGATGATGCRGGATGGGTACAGGACAGAGGGGACAGGCATGGGATGGAGGGTACTAGTGTGGGACAGAGGGAATGTGTGCAGGATGGAGGGGACGGGCACAGAATGGAGGGGACAGGTGCAGGACGGAGATGGCTGTCATGGGATGGAGGTGATGGATGCAGAATGGAGGGGACAGGTGTGGGATGGAGGGTACCAGTGCGGGACACAGGGAATGGGTGCAGGGTGGAGGGGATGGGCACAGGACCAAGGGGGCCATTGTGGAATGGAAGGGACAGGCATGGGATGGAGGGGATGGGTGTGGGACAGAGGTGGCCATTGTGGGACAGAGGGGACAGGAGCAGGATGGAGGGATCTGTCACGGGATGGAGAAGACAGGCATGGGATGGAGGGGATCACCACAGGGCTGAGGGGATGGGCACGGGACAGAGGAGTTCATTGTGGAACAGAAGGGGCTGTTGTGGGATAGAGGGCACTGTCCTGGGATGGAGGGGATGGGCGGGGGAKGGAGGAGTCCATCACAGGATGGAGGGGACCATCACGGGATGAAGGGGACCATCAGAGGATGGAGGGGATGGGCACAGGATAGAGGGGTCCATTATGGGATGGAGGGTACCATCACGGGATGGAGGGATCCATCACAGGATGAAGGGAACCATCATGGGATGGAGGGGTCCGTTACGGGATGCAGGGGACCATCATGGGGTGGAGGKGACAGCAGCGGGTTGCCACCGCTGACTCCCCTCTCGGTGGCAGGGAGCCGGTTCATCCTGCTGGAGGGGAGCCAGCTGGACGCCAGCGACTGGCTGAACCCGGCGCAGGTCGTCCTCTTCTCCCAGCAAAACTCCAGTGGGCCCTGGGCCCTGGACCTCTGTGCCCGGCGCCTCCTTGACCCCTGCGAGCACCAGTGCGACCCCGAGACCGGTAGGTGCTCAGGCGGTTGGGGTGGGTTTGGGAGCTCACCTCTGCCTGCTCAACCCGGCTTTGGTGGGAAGATGCTTTCTCACCTTGCTCCACGTGCGAGAACGGAGCTGCCGGGTGCCCCAGGTGGCTGCAGGCTGGGTTCGGCAGGGATGCACGTGGAAAGCCTTGTCCTGCCATGTCCCTCATGTCCCCCCCTCTCTCCGTAGGTGAGTGTCTCTGCTACGAAGGTTACATGAAGGACCCTGTGCATAAACACCTCTGCATCCGGAACGAGTGGGGAACAAACCAGGGGTGAGTGCGCCTGCCGCAGYGTGCCCAGGCTTGGACTGTCCTCGCACGAGCTGCTGGGCTTCAACAGCAGCAGAGTAGGGCTGCGGCAAATCTGCTTGGGTGAGAGTTAGAAGCATCTCAGTGAATTGTAAGGTCAGCGCACAGCTCAGCTGGGCTCTGCAGCAGGTCTGTGGGAGGCGAGGATTTCTATTCTTTGAAATAATCAGAGATGATGTAGAAGAGGCCATTGTTAGGTTTCAGAGTAAACACCCCTTGGAAAGATTGAGGCTGCTCCTCTTCCCCTTGCGGGCACTCTCCTTAGGATCCTGCGCTTTGTGGGGCTTTCGGTTTGGATATGCAAGGCGTCGGAGGAGGGCTGAGGTCGGGCTGCAGTCCCTGGTGGAGGAGGGAGGCTGTGGGATGGGGACACCCCATTGAAAATTGGGCAAATTAGATGCTTCGATGCCATGGCCTGCGGGAACGGAGCAGTCACTGTCTGCTCCACAGCTTTACACCCCTAGAAGTGCAAAGGGAAATTTTTCTGATGTTTCGGCAGCAGTTTGGTGGGGCATCCCCAACATTCCCATCTCTCCTTGACCCTGGGGGGATGCTCCATCTGGTCCTTAACACTCATGGGTCTCTGATGTGTAGATGGGGACTTCCAGGGATGGCTGGAGGTAGTGTTCAGCAAGCCAAGACACCCCCAAAACCAGAGGCCCCACGTGCACCGGCACCTCCGACCCCCTTTTTCCTCCCTTCGTCTTGTGCCGAAGCTGGATCTGCGGCGGCGGCGGCCCCGCRTGTGGCAGGATGCCCTCTCTGAAGGCATTAGTCTTCACAGCGGGAAGAGAAAATCATCAAAGGCTGGGCTTGGCAGCACCCCTGCCGTGCCGCTGTGCCGGAGGATGGCAGTCGCAGGGGGCTGCCTGCGCCAGCCGGTCCCAGCTGCCTCCCTTTGAACTGGGGCCTGGGGAGAGCATCGCTGCTCTGCCTCCAACCCGCACTCTGTTTTTTTTTCATTTTAAAAGCAATTTAGCAATTAAACCCAGTGCGGAGCACTGGCTGTGGGAGATAAGGGCGGCCRTCGTTGTGGGTGCCCTCAGCCAGGCTGGGGACAGGGCGATGCTCATGAGACAGGTGACCCCGTGCTGGAGATGTGCKGAGCGGTGTGGTCAGGGTCCCCGAACCACCGCGAGGTACCACTGTCGGGGTGGGAAAATACAGGCAGAAATACAGCTCCCTGCCCTGTTCGTCCCCAGGGGACAAGTGTCTGACAGGGATGTCCCCAGCTCCTCTGTGCCCATCTCATAAGARGCACTGAGCAATGAGGACTGGGTCATGGGAGGGTTATTCTCCCTGCCAGGGACTTGCTCGTTTTGGGTTGTGTTGGGTTTAGGAGTGTCTCACAGTGGGTTGGAAAGAGCCYATGGCTGCCCACGACCATCCATGGCTTTGGAGCCAGCCGGTGCCTTGGTCAGAGCTACCAGCAGCATGCTGGACCCACCACCTTGCAAAAAGCAAGAGGGCAAATGACTTTGTCCATTGAGGCAGGTAGTAAAAATGGGTAAGCGCAGGTGAAGAAGCATTTGCTTCCTTCCCCTCTGCTTTTCTGTTGCTCCTGGGCATGGGACTGCAACTTCACACGTTTCCTCCCATGCACATTGCTCTTCTCTAGCTTCTTCCCGATCTAGCTGCTCCGTTGTCTAAAAGGAAAGGGGAGAGAAAGCTGCTTACAGGTGAATTGGGAAAAAATACGGATGGTAACAAGCAGGAGAGAAGCCAAGGGCAGGAAGGACAAATCCATTCCTCCGAACCGGTTCGCAGCTCTGGACCCAGCTTTAGTCTCAGCAATGCCAACCCGAAAGGTGCTCTGGACTCGCTCCATTCCTCCAGGGGATTTGGGGCTGCATTTCAGACCCAGCTCCATCTTGATGTCCCCATGGGAGCCTTGTCCATGCTCACACTTGAAATTCTGCCTTTCCTCCTGCAGCAGTGTTCATACCTGGCCGGGATAGATGTTGTCTTGGGTCTCTTCTTATGTACCAAAGTTGGCTATGATGAATCACACACAGTGTTTCCAGCATACTCTTCTGTTTGGGGCAGAGAAACCTAGCAGATCTCTTTTTCCCCAAGGTGCAATACAGCCCTGGACCATGGTGGGGCCGTCAAAGTCCTTCTGCCCTTCTCTGGGCTCTCGAGAAGGCTCCAGTGCTGCAGTGTTGGGGCTTTTTCAGCACCGCCCTTTGAGAGCTCCTCTCCCAAGCTGTTTGAAACTGGGATAATTTTGTATTTCTTCCTTGAACATGTCAGGTTTTTGTTTCAGAAAATGGTAGCAGCTGAAACCACACTTAACCATCCCTGCCTGCAGCCTCCACTATTTATAGGGGCTCTTGAAARCGTGTCCACACTAAGCATTGTGATGCCGGGGCCAGCTTGGTGTTTAATGAGGATTTTTTGCTGTGCTGTGATCTGTTCCTGATGTCCAGGTGCTGCTTGGTGCAGCTCTGCCTGCAAGGGCTTGTGATGGTGGAGGTCTCTTCTACTTTTCCAAGGTGTCCCCTGTGAACCCTTGGCCTCCACAGGGTCATGTCTGTGATGAACTCTCTTTGGCCCAGCAGAACCATCTTGTCAGAGCCCGTTTAACTGAATAACTTGTAACTTTAACCTGGTATTTATGTTTTTTGGGGTGGAGGTTGAGCTGCCAGGCCACGCTYTAGCAACAAAGTTGCCTACAAGCTCACCTGAAAGAGATGCCTGCAAATCCTCTACTCTCTCCCCTTGTCCCAAGGCGAGATCAACTGTGCCCGAATCATTTCTAACCATTGTTTGTCTAATATGCTCCTAACCCCTCCAATATTGGAGWGATGTGCTGCAGCYGTGGGTAGCACAAGCCAGGCGGYGAGCTGGTCCCCAGAGAAGCCACGYTGGCTCTTAGCAAAGGGGAGGTCAGCAAAGCAGGACCTGGGGGCTCGACCAAATCCCTCGGCGTGCTTGGGACCAACGTGGTCTGGCTATGACACCTTTTGTTTTCCTAGGGTGGGGTTTTTATCTGAAAACTCATTTCAACCCATTGGTTTAGATAGGTTTGCCGTTGGTTTGTTTTTATTTACAGTGATTACGGGTTGACTCGGTGTCTGTTCACTCAGYAGCATCTAATTTTGCTCGTGAAGGCGAGCTCATCTTTGAACTTTATTGGTGATGGCTTTGTGTGTTGTGTGTATTTTGCGTACCATGCTAAGAACAGTGCCGCTGCAGTACACCTTTTATCCAACGCATTCGGTCCCTAAATCTTCATCAGTTTTTCAAAAAATAAGTTCTTTTTGATCATGGGTAACAGATACATTTGATCAGCTGCTTTTTTTGTGCTGCTCTTCAGCTGTTTTAAACAAATCTGGCTGGTGCTGTTTGTGTGTTCACAGTCTGTCTTCCTACTTTGATATGCATTGTTAATTAGCTGCTTTTCAGCTCTTACTCTATTATTTCCTGAGTATGATTCGGTTTCCAGCAATCCAACCAACCCTGCCTTGTCTTTGCTCATCAAACCAAATTCCTGCGGTTACTTCGTGGTATGATTTGACCAAAAGTCAAATCATCTCATTCTGCCTTTAGTTAATGAACTGTTACCTGCCCACATTTGTACTTCTTCATCTCAGCCCTTAGATCCGTCACGCGATGGCCTGTGGCTTTTCCATCCCCACGTGCTGTTCTTGCCCTTTTCAGACACCCCGATGAGATTTAAGATGATCTCACTTAAGAGGTCTTTATCAAGGTGCCCTTTCAACTTGTAATGGGCTTCACCCTGGCKTGGGGAGGTTTTAGGCCAGTTTAAGGCAATTTGGCGAACGAGTCTGGCTGGGCACTCTCATCCTCTTCTAGCAGTCGGCAAGCGGGGGCCACCCCAGCCCCCCTCCCATGCAAGGCAAGTTACCCTTCTTCAGCCCACAGCTTTGCAGCCATTTTTTCCAGCACAGGACCCAAATTAGTGCGACAGACCATGTCCTGCTCACCCACCTCTCCTCCCCTCCCTGCGGTGCCTCTTCTCTTCTGCACGCAGTTATCCCCCTCCCTGGCCGTGCACCTGCTCCTCCTGTCCCATCCCCAGGCACCATCCACTCCCTACCCYGCAGAGGAGCCAGGGACATGCTGAAGTGACAAGGACAGCACTTTTCCTGCTTAAAGTCTTTTTTATTTTCTCTTTTTCTCTTTTTTTCCTACCCCTTTTTCTATCTTTTTTTTCCCCTCTGCCTCTCTCCATCCCCTGCTGTGTGCCTCGACTTTGCGAGCTTGAAGGACGGCCAGATAAAAAGCTCCTCTTTCTTTCAGATCCTTTCACCAAACCACCCATCCGCCTCCTCCTCTCGCCCCATTCTCCTCGCGGATTTATGGGCAGCCCAGGGAGAAAGTGCCGGCATTAGCATTTTTAATAAAGAGCTGCTTGGAAGGGATGGCAGGGGGTTGGGAGGTGGGAGRGGGAGAGGCATCGGCAGCTGAAGCCTGAGCAAAGCTGTTGCAAAGCAAAGCAAAGTCGGGCAGGAGCCAGGATGGGCATCGCCGGCGGGAGAAGTCGGCAGCTCGGTGCTCGTGTCACATCTGCTCTCTGCTTGCCCCCCATCAAGGTGGTGTTGGATCTTCATGGGTCCCCACTTTGGTCATCGTGGGGAGTGGGTCCTGGGGCTGCAGGAGGGGTGCAGGTGCTGAAGGGATGCTTCTGGTCYGTTCACCCTGGGCTTGAACTTCTGAGCCGCTGGTGAAGGGATGCAGTGAGTGCCTTTGTCCATGCCGCTTGCTTCCAGCACGCACTTGGAGCTGGTTCTTTGATGCCCCGATGGGGTTCAGCATGGCCATCCTTGTGCCACTCGCTGGTTGGAAACCCCCAGAAGCACAGGGGGTCAGGGAACCAGACGTGAAGTCACCTATTTCAGTGTCTAACAGCTGACCRCCTCCTCCTCCAGTGGCATTTCAGCCACGCTCATGTGCAGCAACTTCTCAGAGCCTTCTGCAAAGATCCTCTCCTGCAGCTCCTCCAACCTCCCTGCCAGCTCCCCTCAAACCAGCTGCTCCAGGTTAACTCATCGTGGTCGCATCCTGCAGCCACCGGGCTTTGATTCCTCATCCCACCCATCTTGTCTAGAAGAACTTTGCAGGGAGCGAGGACCRGCAGGAGCACAGTTCTTGACACTGTAAGCCAGTCTGGCCTCGTCCCATTGGGGYTGCAATTCGAGCGTGGCCGGGGTCCTGTTGAGGTGGGACAGAGCATCACCAGCAGCACCAGGTCCGGAGRGCTTAGCAGGTATTTCGGGAGCTTCCACTCAAGCCCAGGTCTGGAGCCCAAACCATAGCTGATGGTCCAGCTGGAAAATGCAAAGAGGCCTGAAGACCATCCTGGAGATGCACTGGCAGCGCTTTGGCTGTGGGAACTTGCAGACTGCATGTGGGTTCTCAGCTGCCCTGGTCATCCCCCGTTTTGTTGTTTCRGATGCCTACCTGAGTGCCAAGACTCGCAGGGAGCCGAGCACTATCATTTCTGGCCCATTTAATCCAACCTGATCAGGTGGAGAACTGCTTCTGATCTGTCCTGCTTTCCTTTGTGAGCTCTGAAGACCATGCAACCAAAAATACCTGCCAAGAGCAACAAAGACCAGAGCAGCGAGGTGCCTCCAGTGATCACAGAAAGCGGGGAGGGAGACAGCCGCGGGCGCACGTGCTTGCGTGCACAGGAGAGGAAGGAGGGGGTGAAACATCGGCAGAGGCACAGGGGGCAAAAGGCAGCGATGGAGGAGGTGAGGTGTGCCTGGGGGAGGAGAGCTTGCCCCGTCCTCTGCAGCAGAAGGCACGAGTCAGCAAGGGTGCGTGGGTGGAAATGTCGGCACTGAGCTCCTGAAGAACTTCCTTGGAGATGAGGATGGATAAGTGCCTCTTGTTGAGCTGGAGGTCTTGTATGGAGACCGTCCCAGGGTTTCCCTGCAGAAGATACCRTGTCCTTGCAGACTCAATGGTGCCTGGCAGTGTTAGTTGTCCCCCGCCACGTAGGCACATAGCTAAGGGCTGAACCTTCCTTTTAACAGGCCTTTTTTGACCCCGAGTAGAGGCAAAGTAAGGCAGGCTGGGGAGATGCCACACAGTCCCTTCATGGAGATTGGAAACCTCTTCCCTGGCTCAAAGCCATCATCATATGAATTTTAGCCACAGTTGGAAATTGCACCCTGGGTGGACGCAACCTGGCCTGGGTGCTGATTTCCATCTCACAGGCAGGTCCAAGCCCACTGACTGCGTGTCCCAGACGCGTCGGCATCCATGGGATGCCAGATGTGCTGTCTGGCAGAGGTCSGGCGGCCGCCGCGCCTCCGCAGCGCCTGCCCTGGGGCTGAGATCCGCTGCAAGCCAAGAGCGGCTCTTCACAACCGCTTTTCCACCTGAGTCGGTGGGGAACAACACCTTGCCTCTGCTTTTGTTCCCTGCCCGGCGTTGCTGCTGAGAAGCAAGAACACAACCCATCTGCGAGAGCGCTGGAAGACGGAGGCACGAAGCATTCAAGGCGAGATGCAAGGAGCACATCGCTTGCCGGCTGAAGCTGACCTCATTCAGGGCAATCCGATCTGCGGGCTGAATGTAATCCCCCATTCCCAGCCGACCGGACGGGAAAGTGGCATTGTATCCCAGCGAGGAAATGAGACGGCGCGCTGTAATCCTGCAATCAGGACTTTATTTCTTTTTTTTTTGTCCTTGCTGAAATAACTTCAGATTAGAAATTAAAGTGCTTGTGCAGGAGAGCTGTAATTGCCTCTGGAGAAAATCCCTGGGCTTGTCAGCAGCACCTGATGCTCTCACCCTGAATTTTAACAGCAGTGATGCAACAGCATGGAAAAATCTCTTTCTTTCCCCAGCTCTTGCAAAGGGGATTTGGAGCTTTAGGGTTGGGGAGCGCGGTTCGTGTTGCCTGATTCAAAGCCCACCACGGTCTGTGCCTTGCTCTGCCTTGTCAGCCTCGCTCTGCAAGCGATGCTCTGCCAGCGGGGCCGTGCTGTGGGCGATGCACGTCCCAAGGTGTTGTGGCCACAGGTGTCCCACTGAAGGGCACCGGCCACCGAGTCACAGTTGCATGTCACCCTGTGCTATCTATCTAGGGCAGCAGGGATGGAGGAGTTGGGGCCATCAGCTCTCCAGCATCCCGCTTAGCTCCAAACTTCCAGCTTGTCTTCCAGACCCCTTTGCAAACTCCCGTGGGGGCTGAGGCTTCCTCRGTTCCCCTCCTGAAACAATGAAGCCCAAGAGGAATAAGGCAGGTGGTGAAGCTGCGGTCCCAGACCCRACGTGCTCCCTCGCAGAAGCCTCGCAGAGAGGGGGTTCAGCTGCTTTTGGGGTTTTTTTTTGCAGTTTGATGGCTGTGATGCAAATCCCTAAAATGGGAGCTGGGCGGGTGGTACCCAAGTGTACAGAAACATGAGACTCACAGATGCGGGACGGGGGGGGGGGGACAGGAGCGTGCCGTACCCCAAAATGAAGGATGTGATATGCCACCGAGCCGTTGGCAGGTTGGGGCTGGGGTGAGGAGCTGATGTTGTAGGAACCCCAAAATTAAGATCTTGGATATGGGGCTATTTTATCACCTTGTCCTGGCTTGGTTTGAACTGACATCCCAGGACCCCTCTGCACATGAGCTGGGGGCTAAGCGGGGGAAGCGTTTCGGGCTGTGAGGGGCGGTGGGGGTGTGATGCTGGTGTGATGCTCTTGGGTTTCTCTTCCAGGCCTTGGCCGTACACCATCTTCCAGCGCGGCTTCGACTTGGTACTGGGCGAGCAGCCATCCGACAAGATTTTTCGGTAAGTGGTAAAGGCAAGCTGCTCATTTTGGGGCTCAAAAATATGACAGGGCATATGGGCAAGCTGGTGCCCCAGCTGGCAGGGCTGAGCATGGCTGTCCTGTGCCACCTCCTGGGGACATGCGAGCATGGCTGGGAAGGTCCTACCACAGCTGCCACGTGGGCTGCTGGATGCCCAGCAGCCRGTTCCTCCTCTCCATCAATGACGAAAGCAAAGTTTAGGCTCTGAAGGAGGATTTCTACTGAAAAGAGAAGTGTCTGTCTTTTTTTTTTTTTAATTACCTAAATTACGTGTGCTTTTTGGGGTCATTTGGGTGCATTTGGAGGAGCCACTGCACTTTACCCTGCCCATCTGCCTTTGCTCGGGCTGGCATCCCTGCAGGGCAGGGGGAAGSTTCAAGGGCTTGGTTTTGGGTAGAGGCAGCCCTGTGGGCTCAGCGTTTCCCTCCATGCCAGCCTTTGCTGCTCTCCTTGGCAGGTTCACCTACACCCTGGGGGAAGGCATGTGGCTGCCGCTGAGCAAGAGCTTCGTCATCCCGCCGGCCGAGCTGGCCATCAACCCCTCGGCCAAGTGCAAGACCGATATGACGGTGATGGAGGATGCGGTGGAGGTCAGGTAGGCACGATGGTGGGGCTAGGGCGTTTAGGAGGCATTTTAGTAAATAAACTGGCGCTTTGTCCCTGGAGCGAGAGGACCAACCCAAAGCACGTGGGGGCTGATGAGAGCTGGGACCCCARCCCCACATTTTGCAGATGGAGATTAGTACGTCCCTTAACCTGCCCCTCTTTAGCGCCTGCAAAGMTGAGCCTTCGGAGGTAGCTCTCATCATCTCAGTATCTCCTGCATCCCTCTAAAAGCTTGGCTGYCATTCAGTTCACTGTCAGCCCGAGGGAAACCTGAGCTCTGGAAAAACCCAYGCAGCAGCCGCGGTCGTGCACGTGTTCGCAACATCTCATCGGAGCAGTGACACACTTCCTCCCCCTCSTCCTTGCAGGGAAGAGCTGATGACCTCCTCCTCCTTCGACAGCCTGGAGGTCCTCCTTGACTCCTTCGGCCCCGTCCGCGACTGCTCCCGGGACAACGGGGGCTGCAGCAAGAACTTCCGCTGCATCTCGGACCGCAAGCTGGACTCGACGGGCTGTGTGGTGCGTGGCCCCCCGGGGACCTGCAAATCTCCTTCGGTGTGAGCAAGGAGGGGGAGGGCAGAAGGGGAAGGGCTCCATCCTTCCTCCCTTCCCATCACCTTGGGATGGACATTTTGGGGTTGGTTCTGCAGCRGAAAGAGATGTTTTTGGGCTGGCATCTCCTACGTCACTGCCCTTGCTGCACGCATGCATGAGGGAGTGAGAGCCCATCTGCTTGCTGGCTCTCCGGGAGGTCCCACATCACTCATGCATGTCCCGTCACCACTGAAGCTGCTTTGCTGTGCAGGGAAAGCRTGTGCCCCGAAACGGAAGGGTTTGTGGGGCTGGGGCATTCTGCTGCGATGCCACCAGAGCTGGACATCGGGGTGGGGAGGCTGTGAGCAYGGGGCAGTCGGTGGGTTTGGAAAGGGCAGCATTGCTTTGGCGGTCAGTGGAGCTGGGTGCTGGTGAGCGGGGTTGATGCCAGCACATTACCTTGGTGGCGGGCGGCTTGGGGGGACTCCCACCCCGGGGGCTGCACTCCCCAAGGCTGCAAAGAGGCTTCGGTGCAGGAGGAATATCTGCAGCCGYGGGTGGTGTTGCCGCTGTCCATCCCGCGGCCCCTGAGCATCGCTCAGGCTGTGATTTCCAATGGAGAGCAGTGCCGGAGCCCTCCCCTCGGCCCCAGGGCCAGATTTCTTCCTCGGGGGCTTCACCTCTAGCTTCCCTCACCCCTGCCAGTGCCCGACGGGACTGAGCCCCATGAAGGACGGCACGGGCTGCTACGACCGTCACGTCGGCGTGGACTGCTCGGATGGCTTCAACGGGGGCTGCGAGCAGCTGTGCCTGCAGCAGATGGTCCCCCTGCCCGAGGAGCCCCTGCTCTACAACATCTTCATGTTCTGCGGGTGAGCGAACCATCACCGCCCCGGCCACGGGGACAGCCCCCGTGCTACTGTACCTTGCCGCTGCCACCCTGAGGTCCTAAGGTTGGGAGGGAGGGTCTCCTCTGTTCCCAGTGTCCCTGCTGGGGTGGCCTGGTGGCCCCAGTCCCCACCAGAGGAGGCTGCAGCTGATGGTGGACCCCGTGCTGGCTTCCCAGGTGCATCGAGGACTACAAGCTGGGCACGGATGGGCGGTCATGCCAGCTCATCTCGGAGTCGTGCCCTGAGGCGGGGGACTGCGGCGAGCCCCGTGAGCTGCCCATGAACCAGACGCTTTTTGGGGAGATCTTCTATGGCTACAACAACCACTCCAAGGAGGTGGCCGCTGGGCAGGTGCTCAAAGGGACGTTCAGGTGAGCTGGGGACGTGGGGAGGTGACCCCAGCAGGGTTAGACCTCGCCATCCTCTCCAAGAAGGCAAGGGAAGCAGCCTGGGGCTGGACATTAGCAGACTACCTGGTCCATCCATGTCTGGCCAAGCTTCGCAGGGGATGGAGGGGCTGGTGGGGAGGGCACATCTGAAGCTTTCCATCGAGAATAGCCTGTGCCATCTTTGTAACCTGTGCCCAAAGGAAAGGCTTGGTGCTGGGTGGCTTTTTGGGATGCGTCACCGGCTGGTGGGGATGATCCCAGGCAGTTCCCCTATCCTTCAGCCCTGCCCTCCTCTCTGCAATTAACTTCCAGGCAGAACAACTTTGCCCGGGGCCTGGAGCAGCAGCTGCCAGATGGGCTGGTGGTGGCCACGGTGCCCCTGGAGAACCAGTGCCAAGAGGAGCTCTCYGACCCCACGCCTGACCCCGAGTTCCTCACCGGTGAGTGAGTCCGGCCGGACCGGCGCCTCTCCCRGCGGAGCAGCTGCCGGCATGCCTGGCTTCAGCACCTAACCCTCCCAGGGGATATATCTACCATGGGATATATCTAGTCTGGCTTTAGCATCCCGCACTCAACTGCAGCAGCAGCAGCAGTAAGAGGAAGGCATTGAAAATGAAGRAGGGGCTGCAAATTAATTGTGTGGCATAAAAGCTCAAGCGTCCGTTGGATGCTTGGGGTATTTGCAAAAAGGATTTTTTTTTTATTCAAGGCAAAAAAATTTTCCAAATACCTTTCATTTGATTTCCAAATCAGAAACATGCYGGYGTAACGAAGCATTCAAAACCTGCYGCAACCAAACCAAAATGTTCGGTTYGTCCTGCCAGAGCMTTGTGGGCCATGAGCRATAGGGTTATCATGGATTCYTAGACAACCTTCAAGGATTTACCTTTCTTCCACCAAGTTTCCAGCACCCCTAAATAGCGTTTGTTTCCTTCATCCTTGTTGCTGTTGGCTGAAATGGCCAAGGACACCAGGCACCTACTAAATGAGGGATGTGGATAATAAGGTGYTTTAGAAGGTGTCTGCAGGGTGGTCTCATACGAGACCTTGTGTGTTCTCTTCATTTGGTGGAGGAGGAGCTCCCAGCAGGCTTTTGGGGAGCACCCAGGGTCTGATGGGTGCATGGCAATGTAGGTGTGTGTGCAGGCAGATGCAGGCAGGGAGGAGGGTGCCGGCAGGTCCCAGCAGGGCTGAGCTACCCCAAAAGAGCTGCATTGGTGGGTCACCCCTGCAGTCATGGGGATGCTCAGCCTTGCCTGAAGGTGCTGGAGGACATTTGCCTCCTGATGGGGCTCTGCTGCCCTTGACATGGCTACATGGATATAAGGAAAGCACTGCCAACGCGGCCTCAGCATCACGGCAGGGTCGGTGGGACCAGGACTCCGCTGGCAATTACGCCAGGGAGGCAGAAGCCAGTAAATTGTCCTATTCATTTCCCACTGCTCTGCTGGCTCTTTGTGGCTGATTAAGGGGGAAAAAAAAAAAAGGAAAAGAAGTAAAATCTTCTCTGCTTGTCAGTAAGCAGATCTGGATATTGCTGTGAATACACAAGAGGCAGAGCTGCTGAGTAAGGAAGGGCTGTTTTTGCATAAACACTTTGCAGGGAAAAGCAAGACTTTGAAGCTGTTGGTAGCAGCCAGCACCGAAGGGAGAGGCACTGGAAGGCAAAGGATCTTACCCTCCTTATCCTCTCCCTTCATTTCTTGTTACGGAGCAGGGGATGCCCGTTGTTATCCTCCTGAACTCCTGCTGTGTGGCTGTTTAGCAGCACAGTTTGCCACTTCACTGCCGAGCAGAGGCATGCCGTGTTGGCTGTACGGCAGCAGAACTGCGAGGGAGGAGGTGGCCGTGCCCCAGCATCCTGCTGCGGCACAGCACGGGATGCTCTGGTCACCAAAATCAGAGCCACAAGCACCCTTCAATTGACTTTCTGGGGCTTTCTRCAGGCTCGGTGGCCTCTCTGTCCCTCTGCTCATGGAAGCTGAGCTGCTACGTGCCTTGGCTCATGCCTTGGGCRGGATGAAGTGGCCGCCCAGCCCTGGTCTCCATGAATTTCTGGCTTCCATAACACACAGTTCAATGGCTGGAGAATGGGATGTCTTTGCCTGAAGAGGGAGAAACCCCAGGTCCTGCTCAGCTCCAGCGTTGCCACAACATCCCGAGGGAGCGGGAGCATCAGCAGGCGTGTGGTTTCCCCTGTATGCGTGCGTCCCGTTCGGCTCAGTCCTGGCCGAAGGGGACCCCAGGGCCTCTCAGTTGGCTGCACCCGGGCACACGTGGCGTGACGGTGACCGTTCCCAGGCCTGCAAACAGCTCATTAAAAAGCGCAGCTCTCATTAGTGAAATAATTAGCACACCTGGGCATGTCTTGGGAGCAGGCACCGGGAAGGAAGCAGGAGGGGATGCAGGAGGAGGCTCGTTATCTTCCGACGCAGAGCCCCAGAGAGCAGGATGAAACGAGCCCACGTGCTTTCCTTCAAAGCCATGATTTTAATTGCCAGGGAGCAGCTGACCCTCAGCTCTGAATGCCTCGCCGCCTCCCCGGGGGGACGTGGTGTGTGCACAGCCCTTTCCCCTGCCTTCTTCCCACTCCGCTGGCTTCGTTGCCCCAGGCACAGCACGAGGGGCTACAGCCATCCCCACGGCAAGGCATCCCTGGGCAGTGGCGCTGAGCTCCCGTGTCCTTTCTCTGGCAGGGATGGTGAACTTCAGCGAGGTGTCTGGGTACCCCCTCTTACAGCACTGGAAGGTGCAGTCCGTCATGTACCACGTCCGGCTCAACCAGCTGACCATCTCGCAGTGTAAGCGTGCGGGTCTGGGGGGAAGAAGGGAAAAAGGGGTGGCAAGAGGACACACAGCCTTCTTCTGGCAGGTGATGGGCTCAGAGGTTGGTTGCCCATTGCAAGTGTGTTGGAGGGGTTGGCAAGGGCTCGGGGTCCCCTGGGATTTGAGCATCTTCTCCTGTCTCATGCCCAGCCTTCAGCAAYGCGCTCCATTCTCTGGATGGGGCCACCTCCCGTGGAGATTTTGTGGCTCTGCTGGACCAGTTTGGCAACCACTACATCCAAGAGGCTGTGTATGGCTTTGAGGAGTCTTGCTCCATCTGGTATCCCAACAGGCAGGTCCAGCGGCAACTCTGGCTGGAGTACGAGGACATCAGCAAAGGTAGGAGCCCCACTTGTCCCCAAGAAGGGTTCCCAAAGCCACCCCATGGGAGTGGGAAGCTGGGTTTGCTTTCAGCATAGCAGCGAAAGTGCTCAGCCCGTGTCAGGGCTGCATCCCATTTCATCCCCTTATTTACACCCCGCTCTCGCACCCTTTGAAGCCAGCCAAAGGACTCCCATGGACTGCAGCAGGCATTAGTCCAGGCCAGAAAGGAAGATAAATACTCACATCCCCAGGGACGTGAAAGAAGAATGCACTAATCCCACCAAACTGTCCTGCCTGATTCTGGACTTAACTGTTATTTGTCTTTAATCCTGTTCCTTCCTTCCTTTTGTGTCCTCCATATCTGCTCTCTTCCACTTGCATCCCGCGGCCAGACTTTTCTCCCTCTAATGTGCTTTCTTCTCCCAGGCTGTCAGCGCTGCGCTTTTAATGTCTGGAGCCCAGTTATGAACTGGGAGGTTCACCATGTTGCAGAGGGCATCCAGCACTGCTGCATCCCCTCCGGGGCCCTCGCTGCAGCGAGGTGCGACGGCTCCCCCGGGGAAGGGGTTTTGCAGGCGGGCGACGGCTGGTTTGGATGCAACCTTTCCAAAAGCAGAGGGACCCTAATGCCTGCCTGCTACCGGCTGTCACCAGGACCACAGCATCTCCTCTTGTGCTGGCCTTTGCAAAGCTGCCTGCAGGCGTTTTGCTGCCTGTGCTGGGGACGTTGGGTTGCACCACCCAGGCTTGGGCAGCAAGCAAGAACCAGCTCCCAAGCCCAGACACGGGGCATGCCGAGCAGAGCTGCTGCTTTTTAGGTGACCTTGGTTTGCTGTCCCCTGCCCAGGAGCTCCCGGGTGCGAGCAGCGTGAGCTTGGAGCTCACAGGCACTGTTTCCATCATGAAGCTTCATAATTCTCAGTATTGGCATCAGCCTATGGTGCTGCTTTTGCTGTGCCCTGACCACGGAGACATTTGTTTTCTCTCCAGGGCTCTCGTGTGGCAAAGTCTTCTTTCTGAGCTGAGTCTGGATCCTGTGAGCTCAGACCTCCTGGAGTCTGGACTTCTTCCCAAGCCCACCGTTGAGAGTACAGACCCGTTACTGTTTTGCTGTGGGCTGTCTCCAGATGTAGCATCTTTTGATTGCAAGTACTTTTTTTTTTTCCTCCTGCAATTTCCTCCTCTTTKATTTTCCTGCTTGGAGGCTTTTCAGGTCTGGCAGTCTCTTTCCACCCACAATACCACATTTCGGTTTCGCTCTGGCACCTGCCACTTTCCCTCCTTTGCTTTTTGTTTGCAAACGTCAGGAGCTGGATATCGATTGAGAAATTGCAAGAGGCAAATCATTCCCTGGATCCTCTGCTTTCCCTCGGCACCTGCTAAACTGCAACTGCCAGCCCAAAGCGATCCATTTCCAGCTTGGGGGAGTGGAGCAATGCTCTTGCACCCCGGATTTTGTCTGACAGCCTTGTTTTCTTTGCAGGAGTCTTGAGTATAGGCTAGCGCCGGCCCATTTCTCAGCCAACCCTTGCAATAGGAAAATCTTCCTACTGAGCCATGCACGGCCGTGCCCTCCGGCAGCTCCCCGCAGCAGCCAGCCCATACCAAGCCACCGCTGGCGATGCCCTGAGCCTGCCCCAGGTGCAAGCCTTTGCCTGGGCATTCTTCGGCTTTCTCTGACCCCACCAACCACCAGTGGTCCCTCTGGGCCCCTCTTTCTTCGGTGTAGAGCCAGGGACATCCTTTGGCAGGGATTTTGGGTGAAAAGCACCGTTCCCCTGCACGGCAAGGCTCGCAGCGGCAGGGCAATGCTAGCCAGGGCACAGCAGTGATGGGCAGATCCTGCCTTCTTGCCTGCTGTGCCAGGACTTTTCCCCTTGTGTCAAAATATTTCCTGCTATGGGAGCACTGGAGAGAAGCCCACCAAGTGCAGGGTCTGGCTCACTGCCCCGTGCGGCAGGGCCATGGTGGCACCCAGCCTCAGGCACCGTTGTGCAGAGCTGGGAAAAGCATAGACCATGGCGATGCTTTCCTGCTGCAAGTCTTTTTTCTGAGCCTGTTGGGTTGCAGGGTTGCCTGAGGGTTGGCAGGGTAGGACCTGCAGATATTCCCCCGTGTGCTCGGGGCAGAGGGTAAACAAGCCTTCAGTCTCGTCACAGTCTGGCTGGGGGTCTGTGGTCCCGATGAACGTATCTGCCTCCATCTCACCATTTTCTTTTGCTTCCTGACGGTGCTTTGTAAGCTAAGCCTTTAGGGAGAGACCCTATTTCCTTGCCCAGCTGCAACTTTGCCCACCTCCATCATGCCCCATGACAGTGCAAAGAGACAGGAGGAGCTTGAGCTAGCTCCTGAAGGGGAACTGCTCCCCATCTCCCTTCTCCTGCATGGGGACCAAGTGCAGGAGGGGTGGAGGGGCTGGAGAGGGGCTTGGTGGTTTTGTAGCCATCTTGTGAGCTTTTTGGGCATCGTGAGACACTGGCAAGTSTTCCCTGCTCATTCTGAGCTCTTAGGTGCTGCTGGCTGCAGCATCGTTGCTGTGCACCCTGGTCTGATGCTCATCCTCTCTGTGACAGAGCATGTTGGAGATCATCAACTTTGATGGGGGTCCTTGGGAACCGAGGGAGTTGAGCAGAGAAATCAGCTGTTGGGCCAGGAGGGCTTTTGCAGTGGAGTGGTTTGGCAGGGGGCTTTGTCGGGGCGTCAGCGTGGAGTGAAGGTGCTCAGGCAGGTTCTTCATGAGTCTCCAGCCACATGAAGGAGGCTCCCTCTTGTGGGGACCTGCTGCAAGGCTGGTCCGTCCCAGTGCCTGTCGAAGGGCAGGGGAAACTGAGGCATGGGGAGACAAAAGGACCTGCGATGGTAGAAGCCAGGGTGGACTTTTCAGTCCTGATTCCTTCTCTGAAGATCAGTGAGCAYTTCATCCCTACAGAGCAAATGGGGGAGTTCTTAAGGATACAGGGGGGTCTCTGGGCAGCACTGCCTCTCTCCTGGATGGAAGGCAGGGCTCTAGCCCCCTCACATCCCCTTATTGATGGCTCSGACCCCACCCTGGTGCCCCTCTTTTCCCCCTTCCCCAGGCAACTCCCCCTCGGACGAGTCRGAGGAACGTGAGCGGGACCCCAAGGTGCTCACCTTCCCCGAGTACATTGCCAGCCTCTCCGAGTCGGGCACCAAACGCATGGCGGCCGGCGTGCGGATGGAGTGCCAGAGCCGCGGGCGCTGCCCCTCCTCCTGCCCGCTCTGCCACGTCACCTCCAGTCCCGACGTGCCATCTGAGCCCATTCTGCTGGAGGTCACCAAAGCAGCCCCCATCTACGAGCTGGTCACCAACAACCAGACCCAGCGGGTGAGGAGCCAGTGGCTGGGGGTGGTGGGGTGGGCACGGGGCGTGGCAAGACAGCATCGGGGTGGTCTTTGCAGGCAGCTTGCCCTGGTAGCACCATGTTAAGCCATGGCAGCCCTTGCCTGTTGGCCAGACCTGCTCTCCAGGGTGGATGGACCGTGCTGAACCCACCAGGGGATGGATGAGCACTGACTCGAGTGGTGGCGGGATGGGACCTCACCTGCCTGGTGCTCACCCTCTTCTCTCTCCCAGCTCTTGCAGGAGGCCACCATGAGCTCGCTGTGGTGCTCGGGCAGCGGGGACGTCATTGAGGACTGGTGCCGCTGTGACTCGAGTGCCTTCGGAGCTGATGGGCTGCCCACCTGCGCGCCTCTCCCACACCCCATGTAGGTCTCCACGCGTGCCCAACCTGGCCTCTTGGTGTGATGGGTCTGGGAGGAGGCGGTGATGGCCAACGGTGTGGTGGCAGGAGGTGGTGGGGCTGGGGTGGCTTTATGGGACAGGTTTGCAAGTGGATGGGGGACCTGGAAATCAGGCAGAGGGTGCAGAGATGCAGTGTCTTTTCTCAATTCAGCTGAGGACTGGAGAGCTGTTTTTGGACCCATCTTGGTAGAGCAACCCCAGGGAGGGAGCCCTTTGGACCAGCATGCCCAGAGCCAGGCAGGGTAGGAAAGAGGGAGTCACTTCTCTCCTGAGGTCGCTGAGTTAATGGGTTAATGGCTTTGAAGCCCTTTTGCTGTGAGAGAGTAATGCAAAAACAGTCCCTACATACTACGTTACAGAAACCAACTCCTTTCTGGTGCATTTGCGTGTGGTCTGCACAGCAGTGRATGACATCAGCAAACACACTCATGCTGCCTTTTGCACCAGCTATGGGGACTGGCTGGAGAGGTTGTCCTCAGCATCTCTCCCCCATCCTGTGTGCCTCAGCCTGGTGGGTTTGCTTCCTTTTTAAGGCACAGAGGAGCAGCAAGGTGGTGATAGACATAGGTGAGGGTGAGCATGGGTGGGTGATGGGGACAGATGGCAGACCTTGCCCTCCTGAGGTGCTGACTGGCCGGCATTGCCCCCCAGCCTGCGGCTCTCCACCATTCATGAGCCCAGCAGCACGCTGGTGGTGCTGGAGTGGGGGCACTCGGAGCCCCCCATCGGGGTGCAGATCGTCGACTACCTCCTCCGTCAAGAGAAAGTCACCGACAGAATGGACCATTCCAAGGTGGAGACAGGTGAGTGGGGACTCCACTGGTTGTCTCTGGGGAGGGTGGGATGGAGATGTTTGAGGAGAGCTTCTGTCTCCCTCTTTGCAAGGGGATGCTGCAACATATCCAGTATCCTGTGGAAGAGAAAGCAGCCCCTCTCCTGCYCACCATGCTCTAGAAGTGGCAGCTTCACGCCATGGTGATGAGTCTTGCTGGAAAAGCAAGRTCCATCTCTGCACCAACCTCATGCATAAGCCTTGGTCCCCTTTGGCACCAGGCAGTGTGGTAGCAGGCACAGACCTCAGCGGCTCTCCACAGCCCCAGAGACACCTGTGTCATCACCCGCGGTGCATCCTCCCCTCTCTCCCTAGAGACGGTGCTGAGCTTCGTGGACGACATCATCTCCGGCGCCAAGTCACCCTGCGCCATGCCGGCCCAAGTGCCCGACAGGCTCTCCTCCACCATCTCCCTCATCGTTCGCTGCCTGGAGCCCGACACCACCTACATGTGAGTCGCCTCCCCCATGCCATGCCCATGGCAGTGCCGTTGCCCTGACTGTGGTGCTCCTGCCTGATGCTGCCTGTGTTTGCATGAGGTCTTGGGAGTCCAGAGCTTCACGTTTTTCCTTCTTGGCCAGGTTCACACTCTGGGGAGTGGATAACACAGGAAGACGCTCCAGGTCAAGTGATGTGACGGTCAAGACCCCCTGCCCTGTGGTAGACGATGTGAAAGCTCAAGGTGAGATGGAGGGAGCTGCTGGACTGTGATGCTTGGGACCAGCAACAGGGAGTTCCTCCTTCCAGCGTGTCCCCACACACGTCTCGTGTCCTGGCTGTAACATCTGCTTCACCCATGGTGGCCCAGGTTCTGCCACGTGGTGTTGAGGGTTGGTGTGGAGGGCGGCAGGAGGCACACATCCTCTCTGCAAACAAACGCAGAGGCACTCTATGCTGGTGGAGGGGTGAGAGGATGGGTGGAGGGGCAGGCATTCAGGACATACCGAAATAGCCAAGAAGACCTGCCTGTCCTGCGCAGGAAGCAACTGGTCGTGTAGGTGGTGGCTGTGCTCGAGAAACCCCAATTATGTGCCTTCTCGTAAATAGATGGTATTTTGCTAACACTRCCTGATGACACCACCCATTTCTTTTCCTAATTGGACCAAACTATGGGAACCTAACCTGGACTGAGTGTGGGGAATGCCATCTACTCTGTTGCTCCTCCATTGGGACCTTGCCTTGGTATGACGTAAATTGTAACTCAGGGGACAAATCTTAGCTCTGGTCTTGGTTTCCCTAGAGCTGAGCTTTAGCCTRGTGGGCTTTGTTCATGCCTTTCCTGGCACCTCACTGAATACCCCATGTCCTTCTGCCCAGAAATAGCGGACAAGATCTACAACCTCTTCAACGGCTACACCAGCGGCAAGGAGCAGCAAACAGCCTACAACACTCTGCTGGACCTGGGTTCCCCCAGCCTGCACCGAGTCCTTTACCACTACAACCAGCACTACGAGAGCTTTGGGGAGTTCACCTGGCGCTGTGAAGATGAGCTGGGGCCCAGGTAGGCTCAGGAGCTGGGTTGGCTAGGCAGGCAGGCCTGCCCACCAACAGGCTTATCCCTCGTAGATGTTGGTCACCAGGAAGGTGGCTCTCTGGCAAATCTCATGAATTTGTTTGATGATAGAGCTTAGAGTCTCACAGTGGGKTTTTTTTCTGGATGCTGTGCATATGTTTGGGGTCCATCCATCTCCCYTGAAGGACCGTAAACATAGGACAAGGTGGAAGGCGATAGACCATTGTCAACCCATCATCCTTGTCTATCCCACCAGCCCTATACTGTCTCTGGAGTTTTGCCCAGCCTGTTCRTGCTATGCAGGGTAGGAAGGAGATGGGATTCTCTTTTTCCCTCAGTAGCTGCTGCCACAGGCAAAAAGGCAGAAGGTCTTGGAAAAATAATRCACCTTTGAGGAATGGAGGTTGTTGTGGGTGAGAAGGGGAGGGAGTGTGGTCAGACTGTTGCTAGAGAAGGGCCCCAGGCATTGATGGAGGAGGGAAGGAGGTGGTTGTACCTTCAAGCCTGCTGGAGAAGGTGACACAGAAGAGCTTGGTTGTGGAAGCTGCTGCATGAAGTGCATGCAAACACACATACATGTGCTGGACCATGCCAAGACTTGGCTTTCCTCCTTTTCCTGGGCTTTGACTTGAGTTGAATGCATCTCTATGTGTTGAACTCACTGACACTTGTGGTCCAAAGCAGGCAGTGGATTGACCTTGGGTCTGAATGGGACATGTTCCCTCCCTTTTGATCCATGTCTATGGTCATGTGGGGTGATCTCAGGGACACAAGTGTTTTCGATGCCCAGGCAGTGATGAGCTGCCACAACAGGTTTTAGAGGAGGTTGCTCTGAGCTCTTCCTGGCTGAAACAGTCCCTTCATGCCTGAGCGAGCACCCTGTCCTCTCCCCGGGCTCCTCCAGGTCACTGCAGCCCCTCCAGCTGCCTGGGGATCGGGTGCCTCGTGCCCCAGGCTTGCAGAGGCAGCCAGATGTTCCATTCTCCCCATGTCCTTTGATGTCTGCTTTTGTCTGCGTGGTTTCCCAGTAACGTGGATGTTTCCAACCAGTTGAGCAAGCTGGGCTGGGAGATTGTGTGGGCTGCAGTGGTGTTTCATAGCATCTGGCCTCCAAAGAACCGGAGCCTTGAGCCTATCCAGATATCAGGATTACTTCAAATGTACGTCAGCAACAACTCCTATCTATGAAATGCATGGCCTCCACCTTCTTGGACACCTTCCCCACACCTCCTCTTGCTGGTCTCACCACTAGCTGTCTTCTAGCCCTGCTTCTCCAGGTGATCCCTTGTGGATTTGTAGCAGAGGATTGGAGATCCTCTGCCTACCTTCTCTGTCCTCCAAACCTCTGCTAGGCAATCAGAAAGATTCAGCAAATGGCTGGTGGCTGTCTTGCACTCAGTGTCTTAGGCATGTCTCTTAGTTCAGCTTTGGTGGGAAACTTCTAAGAGATCCTCCACGCCCTGGGGCAAAGCTGGGGTGTCTCCTCTTTCCCCTTTTCCCATTTATGCTCTAAGAAATGTGAACTCTTTGAGGCAGCACAGCCTCAAGCTCAGTAGCAACATCCCAGCGCGTGGAGTCTTGTTAAGGCTGAAGCTCCCACCAGTTCCTTCCCCCCGGGTTRCTTTATTCCCAGAACACTGAGTGGGATCAGCAGGCTTGGACTTACGTCTCACCTTTGTCTCGAGCCCAGCTGTGATGATGCTGCTCTGTCTCCATTTCCAGATGTGAAATCCAGCCCCAGTTGCACAGACCATCTAACATCTTTTGTGATGGTTTGCATGAGGAGTACATAAAATTCCTTACGTGACAGACTGGAGTTGTCACACAGCCACTGCCACCGCCGAGGCTGAGCACTGCCATCACTGCTCGCTGCCTCAGTGAGGAGACCAAGGACCGGCCAGAACATGGGGTGGAAGCTGCCTCCTCGAGCCCCATGAGGCAGAGGTGCATTGGCCTGGAGCAGCCAGAAATGCCACTGAATTGCCCAAATGTTACTGTTTGCTGTRTGAATCTATGAGCCAGAGAGTTAATTCCACCCTCTGGAAATGCCGGAGTGCTCAGGATGGGATGACGCAAGTTGCTGATGAAGTGTTTGCAGCTCGCACTACTTGGAAAGAGACATTTAGGCAGCTGCAGTGGGTTCTGGTGATGACAAATCTTGGAAAGCAGACCTCCTGTTTGATCGTCTGCGAGGGCGAAGCATCCAGACTGGTGGTGACAGGACAAATCACTTGCAGATGACATTATTTAGCCAGCAGACATAGTGTTTGTTTGACTGTTGCTGATGCTCCTTTGAAGTCCTGGATGTGGACCCACGCGACTGACTCTACCATGTCCCTCCTCCTCCACGCGGCCATGCCGCCTTCTGGCTCTCCTCGCTTGGAGTGCGCTCGCCTCCCTTCTTGGCAACGCTGGCTGCTGGACCGAAGGAAGGGAGGGTGTGTGCAGATAACTTGTCTGGGGTTACGCAAGCGAGTCGCTCCCTCCCAGTCCGAGAAGGGCTGCAGAGACCTCTGGACTTTGCATAAGGAGAAGAAATGGAGGGAAAGGCAAGTCATTTTCTAGGAAGTAATAAGTGAAAGTAGGATTTGATGCAAAGCCTGGTGAAGTCTGGTGGTGTCTGTGGGCTTTGAGCCAAAATCTGCGGGATCATATTCAACATTCCTGTTAGGGTACCGATGATGCTGGAGGAAGAGAGGCAGTCGTGGCACCTTGCCTAGGTGTCTCGATGTGGGGACCAAGACAGGTGGAAGGTCGGCTACCTTCTCACGGCTGGAAGACCTGGCCAGCTTGGGTGGCTATCTCCAGAGTCAGCACCATGCTAAACACCTCTCTGCTGTGCTCTGGATGTCACGGGGCTGCAGAGCTGGACAACCTCCCGGTGCCTCCAGACTGGCCCCTTGGAGCTGCAGCCACCACTGTGATGGGCCTCTTGAGGGTTTCCTCTCCAGAAAAGCCAAAGTTGGCTCTGGCTGGGCCTGGGGTAAATTAATTCCTCTCCAAGCAGCTCTCCCATGGTGYAACTGGCCTGGAGGAAGGTGCGGAGGGGCTGTGGATGTTCCTCCATGGTTAGTACACRTACGCTTGAGCTGTCAAACCAGCCACAACACAGCCATGTGCTCCACACACAACCCCTGCTTATCCAAGTAAGAATGTGACAAAGAGGGKTTTTTTCCCTAGCATCACAATTTGTGTCTCCGTTGCCTGCTCTGTGCTGAACAGATGCTGAGTTAAAGCTACCAAGGGGATGTATCTTCCCTTCCTTGTCTATACTAGCCCACCAACTGACCTTGAAGCTGGCTAGGAAACTTATMCCAGCTCTTGAGACACTTAAACTTTTGTCTGGGTTTCCAGGCACATGCGATACTCACCTTCAAGATGCTTCATTTGAATCCATTACCTCCACACTTGCCAGATTCCCTGGAGATCACCCGAAGTGCTACACACGTTTAAAATGAACATAGTGTGTTTTATCTGAACAAACTGTTTTCTTGATAAAAGCATTAGAAGCACAATTTTAAGAGGAAAACATGAAAAGAACACAATTTAGGTCATATTTGGCCAGGACCCTCTGTGCTCTTCCAGTATCTCATCCAACATGAGGGGYTGGTAATTTAGCACTTTCTCGCTACCAGAACAAGCCCACACCCAGGCTATGTTGCCCTGGGGGTGCTATGTGTCTGTCTTCTGCTGAAAATGGATTCCTCCTGCACCTCCTCTCCCTCCGTCACCCGACCTTCTCTCCTGGCTTCCTTGGCTGGGTTGCGGCTCTTCATGAAGCTTTTCCTTGTTTTGCTCTCTGCAATTGGAAGATGGAAAGTGCACATGCAAAGAACTAGGAGCTCCGCCACATCCCCAGCTCTCAGAGCTTTTTGGGTCAGACCTATGTTGTATGCCTCAGTATATTCCTTCGAGTTTGCACGCTGTCCTGTGGGACACGTTTCCTAAACTGTTACTAAACATTACAAGTCATGTACCAGGAGTGTCATTCCTTGTATTTACATCTTGTGATATTGCATCTTATGATAATTTTTATCTCACCTTCAGCCTTCCATACAGATCCCCACAAGCCAGGCATGATATTTTGAGTGGTTTTTTTTTCCTAAATCTTCTTCATGCTCAGTGGTGTCCTGGCATGCTGGCTGTGCATTTCTTCTCCACCACGTCCCCCTCAGCCAYGTGATAGCAAGGGAGCGATGCTCCCAGCATGCCCGCCTTTTTCCTGCCCTTCCTGCCATGTCACTGGAGATGTCCTACACGAAGCCATGAGTGATGAGTGCAGTTCCCAAACATGCAACACATGCACTTCATGGAGAGGACACACATGGTGACACTGCCCTGGGCTGGCCACACGTCATGCCTGGTACCTTTTAGCATTTCCCCCCACTGCCTGCAGTCCTATTGGCTCCCACTTTCCCATCCTGTTATATTTAGGGTCCAGGAGCTGCAGCAGTGATTGGTGATGCCATTTGAGTCATTGATGATGTCCATCYCAAGGGGTGTTGGGGGTTTCACAGCTACACCTGTGACTGTCCTCTCACTAAACCCTCAGCAAACCTGGCCTTGTTGTGGGGACAATACGGGGTGGAAGAAGAAGGTGGGACAGGTGAGGAAAGCATAAGATGAGTCCCAAGACCAGTGCAGCAGGTCCAGCACTACCATGGTGGCATGGGCATCTCTGACCCGGGTAGGGGCTGTTCTCATGTGCATTTAGGCTTGCAATGCTGCCATGGGGCTSGTGTGTCCCCCCAGCCCCACCGTCCCTCCTCGTCCTGGCAGCGTCAGGCTCTGCTCAGCTGCTCTCCATGCTGCCCGACTCTTGGGTTATCTCTTCTCCCTCCAGGAGCTGCTGCGGTGTCCTTAACCCTCTTTGCTTTTCTCTTCTCATACGCTTCTCCTGCCYTTCCTGCCACCCCTCCGTGGTGTCTCCATCACCCCTGCCACCTCCTCGCTGTCCGTCCCCCCTGGCATTTCCCCTTGCCCACCCTCGCTGCAGGAAGGCCGGCCTTATCCTCTCGCAGCTGGGGGACCTCAGCAGCTGGTGCAACGGCCTCCTGCAAGAGCCCAAGATCAGCCTCCAGCGCTCATCCCTCAAGTACCTCGCCTGCCGCTACAGCGAGATCAAGCCCTATGGGCTCGACTGGTCGGAGCTCAGCCGGGACCTCAAGAAGACGTGCGAGGAGCAGACACTGAGTGTCCTTTACAATGACTATGGTGACAAGGACTACTGAGGGTTGCCGGCGCCTGCTCTCACACTGGCCTTCCCACGGGCGTTTGTGAGGGTTTTATACACGGACCCATGGGGGGGAGGGTGTCGCTGACGTTTCTGGAAGCAAAAATTTGGACCGGGGAGCGAAACCGGCTGCTCTGTGCAGGACTGACTCAGTATTAGTTTCTTCTTTGACTTGGCCAAAAGCCTTTCTAGTTAGAAGTCTTGTGGGACCCAGTTTTCTTGGTTTTGTTTTATTCATTTTGCCAAGAGGTTCCTCAGCATGGGTGGAGAGGGCAGGTTGGGAGGGCACAGCCCTCTCTTCCTGCCCCATCCGTGCCCTGGCTGTGGGGACCGTCCCCCAGGGTGGGGGACCCTGGTCATGGGAGAAACACGGTGACACAGCCAGGATGGGAGAGCAGGTGATGCAGGGTTGGGAAAACGGAGGCAGGGCATGCAGGTCAGGTTGAGATGCTAATGGTTATGGCTGAGCTAAACAGCCACTGGATTGTCAAGAGGGTTGGGATTTTTGKTTTTTTTGCAATTGTAAAGTATGGGGTCTGGATGAGACCTGGCTGAGCGATGGTGCCATTGCAGGGCAGGGCTGGCGTGGTGTCACCAGCTGGGGCGAGGAGAGAGGGGCATTGGTGAGCCCATCTCCTCAGGTTCTTCTGTCATGGTCAAAGCCCACGTCTGCTCCAAGATGCAGAGTCCTCCAGAGCAAAGGCAGCTTGGCCTCAGGGCCAGTGGTCAGCTGGACGTCATGAGCTTTCTTCTCATGGGACCACATTCCTAGGAAGTCAACTTAAAAATCCCTTCCATTATTTTTTTTTTTTTTACCCACCATAATAAAGACTTTGAAGCAATGTCAAACTACTGCTCAGGAGAACCCCAGCCAAGAGAGCAGCACCCAGACGGCACAGACGAGGCTGCCTTCTGCACCAGCCACCCTGTAGCTGCGGCGTAGCCCAGGCTCTGCATGGCGAGGGGAGCAGGGTGTAACATACCCCGATGCGGCAGTGCAGGATGGTCCTGGAGGTCCTGGTCCCAGAGAGGGCTCGGTGACATGCTGTGGTGGCCAGGCTTCTGTGGGTGTTGCTTGCCCATGTTCAGGCTCACATCTGCAGCTCTCACCGGTGACTTTTTTTTAAAACTGGAGAACTGGGGTTGTCCTGGGACACTAGGCTTGGTTCAGAGCAAACTGTTCTCCAAACCCTGTTACCACTGACAGTGTTGGAGGCAGCACACGGCTTCCTTTYAGCTTCAGCTTCCAGCCTGGTTTGCAGAGGAGGTATCTCTGGACTTGCCAGCTATGCACCTTTGATCTGGACAAGCCAGTAGCCCTACAGTGGGATTTTTATGATGCCTCTTCAGAGAGAAATTTCCTTTTCATTTTTTCAGTCTTGGCAGGAGCAATCTTCAGCCTGTCTCTTATGATTTTCTGCCTCATTCCTTCTCCTACCTGCCAAGGACAGCGCTCGAATATTTGCGTGGTGCTGAGAGGGAGGCGGCTGTGGTCTGCAGCCAGTCACAGCCGACAGCGCTGCAATACAGTATTTGCTCAACAGCAGTTCAGTATCTTCCTGCAGGACCACACAGAGCTTCGCTCTTCCCTTCTTGAGGGCAGACCTCTCCTCCAGGGCCAGSCGGCCTGGACGGGGTGTTGCTGGGAGCAGTTGCAGTCACCAGTATTACCTGGGCGTCCCCGTGTCGTTTCTGTAATGGATGTGTCTAGCAGGGGTCATCGGGCAAATGCCTGCTCTTTGCAAGAAGGAAGTCTACTGGATCCTGTTGGCTTTTTCTCACATGTTTCTCCTTATATTTTGATGTGCCTGATGCTGCCAAGGGCTTGGGGCTCAGGGCGAGACCAGCRCCGTCTGCATGCACAGGTATACGTGGGCAGGTGATCTGTACTGAGCCGTTGCTCCTTTTCCTTTCAGCCACCGGCAGTCTTRGCCAAGACACTTTGGTTTATCCTCTTGTTTCTCCCAGCGGATGCTGAGACAGCTTTTAACTTCCAGCCAGGCAGCCATCCAGGGATGGGCAAAGGGCACCTCCGCTCAACGCCTCAGAGGGATGCTTGAACGAAGACTGCTCTGGCCCAGACGCAAGTTGGTTGCTCGCCAAGTAATACCGCTTACGTGGCCTTTATATGAAATGCAGACTGTTTTCCTTTGGGTAGCAGACTCCTCTCTTTTATTCCTTACTAGGTGCAGCAGCAGGGACRGGAGCGGTGCAGCCTGCCAGCCACTCGCTGCGACGCTGCCAGGAAAACCCTGGACACCCCATGCGTTCACACCTGCCTAGGTTACTTTTTTCATCCAGCCCCCAGATTTGCGCTGGGGCTCTGCAGATATTTCTGTTCTGCTTCTGCACTCACATTTCAAAGCACTTGCGTGGTCAACCAAAACCCCACAGCATCATCAGCTGGCTGGGCCGGACTCTGGCCCCTCAGCCCCAGCTTTCCCGTGGGCTGGGAGATGGACCACCCCAGAGGGAGAGGAGAAAGCCACCCGCTCAAGGTCCTTCGGCAGCACCTTTGCACAGTTGGATGGGACTCGGGATCCCCATCCCGTGACGGACCGCCCAGTCTGCTGGTGGGGCTGTGCTCCGCTTGGTTGACCGCCGTGGCGTTGCTGCMTCTGCTGTGCCGGCAGGTCCTGCCGGTGTGGCACATCTGCGGGGCCGTTTGCACAATGGCCCTGGCTTTGTGAAGGCTTCCTTCTTGGTTTCCTTGCTCTGGCTTTGCAAGTCAGAATTTTGCCCGAACTTGGATTTTCTTGCCAAAATCCCTCAACTAAGACATGAGCCCGTCTCAGACAAATGCCAGCAGCCTGCCATGGGGGTCCAGACTAGAGGAGGGGGTTGCACCATGGCTGCAGACCCTGGCCTTGGTGAGATGTGTTGTATGGGGCTTGCTCACCCAAAACAGCCGTGGGCGAGCCCCAGGGTGTGCCCTTCCCTGCAGAGCTGACACCGTCCACGTCTGCCACGGGGTCATACTGTTGGGTCTGCACAGTATTTTCTCTCTTGGACTCCTGGTTCTTCCCATGCTGCCAACCACATGAATCCTGGAGAAGACACTGTTTTCCATCCATTCTGCAACCTCCCTCGCCCCCCTGCCCTCTCTTCTTATTTTATTTCTGAATTAATGAGCAATCATTCACCTGAGGTGAACCTCTGGGTTGTTATCTTTTCTTTGCTGCACCCCTACCCCTGTAATAGCATTACTACCTTTTACTTGTCGTGGAGTTATTTAACATATAAAGATGGTTTGGTCCTTTTCTTTACAAAGATGGCTACAATTCATGTTCCTTGATGTTCTATTAAAACTCTAATGTGACGTTTTACTACTGTAGATTGAAAGTAGGGTGCTTTAGGGTGAGATAGCCATGTGGCAAGAAACACAAAACCCTTCCAGATGACTTTAAAAAAAAAAAAAAACACAACAGCAACAAAAAAAATCATTGTAACACTATGTAAAACTCCAGATGATAATTTAACTGACTATTAAACGGAGCTGTTAGTAATCTGTGGCTGTGGCAAACTAGAGTGTTTGTTTATAGTTTGGTCCAGTTGATGTCATCTTTTGGTAGAAACACTCCCAGCCTTTGAACTCTGGTGCGTCTTCACACAAGTTTATCATTAACCTCTCTGCCCACTGGGTTAGCCAAGTCCCGAACCACTCAGTACACACAGCCGGAGCCGTGTCCTGCACCTCACCTCGCCTACCTGCTCTGCCGGGCACAGGAAAGTGCGRATGCCTGCAGGCACCTTTGGGTTTTGGGGGAAGACTGCATTTACATACCCTCTGCAAGGGGCYCTCAGTCCTTGCTTTGCAAACCTCCGTGGATGCTGGGAATTTGGGAGCAGAGTCAAAAAAATCTCCTTTTAGCCTGTCTTTTGAGGGTATAAGGTAGATGGGATGGTGCTGTCTGGTGGTCAACCACCCCCTGAGAACTTCCTGGTCCATCTGGCAGACTTTTAACAGTCAAGAACATTAATGTCCTACAAACGATGCAAAAATCAGTGCCTGAGCAGAGGTGAGAGAAGCAAAGGATGCCTTAAAAGTCACGTACAGTGCAGTGTTGTGTCTAGTGCTCAGGCCATCAGCACTTGTAGTGGCTGGCCCCTTGGCCAAGCCCAATGTGTATTGCCATCCGCCCTGCCAGATGGGTGGGAGACCTGGGGAGAGCTGGGGATTACTGCGGGCGGGCAGACAGGATGCCTGGGAGGACATGGGAGAGGAGGGATTTAGGGGCTATAGCGCAYGAATCCATAGGAAACCAGACTTCATTACGTCTCATGGAACAACTYGATTTTTACTTTTTTTTTCTCTTCCCATTGCTAAATTGCAGGAAAATAAGCTAAAAATACACCCGATACTTTCCTTCTGCTATTTTCCACGCCGTTAAGTGCTGTGGCTGCACCGGCTCATTGCACAATAACCTGTGGCTGTGGAACAAGACGTGAGGAGGAGGAGGAGGAAGAGAAGGAGGAGGAGGAGAGGGGCCGCGTGGCAGCGAGGCACGCAGTTGCAAGCCTGAGCTGCTGTGTAAGAAGGTCTCGGTGCGGCTGGCTCATCACACCTTTGCCAGAGCAAAATCTCCTTGGGGTTCATCTGGCTTGCAAGCGATGGGGGTTTGGAGAAGGCCACCCCAAAAAGGAAGTGACTGTAAAGGATGCATCGCCAGCTGACACAAAACGKCAGCTTTTTAGGAAGGGTTTGTTAATGTGTGTGCATGTTGGAAGGGTTGCCGTTGGACGGCAGTCCCTATTCATCCTCAGAAAGCAGGTACCAGCAGGGATTTCTGCATTTCAGCACATGCATGAACGATGTGGCACGGCTGGAGCCCTCATATAAAGCACCGTGTCCCCCCTGGTCCTGGTGGCTGCCCTGTTTCTTAATGACTGACTGCGTGGTCTCCTCCATCGTAACGGCTAACAAAGCTTTTCAGATCCAGTTTGTGTTGTTGAAAGGGCCACCACGCTACTCAACCCCATGTCCCCCGCATCTTGAGGACACAGGGGTTGGCATCTCTTGCCTTGAGGCTGGGTGTTTGGCAGAAAGGAGGGGACAGGATGGGAAAACAGCTCATCACTTGGCTACTGCCATAGACAGCTGCCCTTTTTGATTTAAATTCAAGACCCACAACAGGGGTCCTGGTTGCTTGGGGCTGTGGAGCCTCTTAATGCGCTGTCCTCTGTAGGAGCAAATCTAGCCCCAGTGGAAGTGCATGAYTTGGGGAGCTTTGCCCCAGAGAGGACATCTGATGTCACCAGGAGATGCTGTTCCTCCTCCAGTGAGTGATGAGAGATTCCGTGCAAAGACCAGAAGGGAAGGAGAGGCCGGTGCGGAGCAAAGGGAGGCACGTGGCCATCAGAGATGGCTGGAAGAAGAGGGAGCAGGGTTTAAAGACACGAGGRAGTGGGCTTTAAAGACCCGACAAGGGAAATCAAAGACAACGAGGAGGGAGACTTAGGATGAGTTGACTGTCCCCAGCAGGAGTACACCCCTTTCAGCTTTTGGGCATCTCCATCCCAGCCTCAACCCCCTGGACATGGTGCAAGGGACAGCACTGGAGGCAGCCCTGCCTGCAGCCCTGCCTGCATGCCCCTGTGCATCCCCAGCTGCACCGGCGCAGGCAGCCAGAAGGACCGAGGGCTCGTTGGGGCCTCGCTTGCTTCCAGCAGCAACACAAAACCAAAGCACCTCAGCTTGTTTCAGTCAGGGCTGGGTACATGTGGCTCTAATTGCTGGTGACGGGAAGGGCACCCTGGCTGCGGTGAGGAGGGAGGGCTGTGCAATGTGCCCAGCTGCCCCGCTGCACCTTGTCCCCAGCGGCTCCCTGCTCACCCAGATGCCAGGGCAGCACCAGGCACCCCGTGTTAGGGGCTTTTCCGTCCATTTTCTCAGCCTACCGCTCCTCTCCGGGGCCCTCGACGTGTTCACATCAGCTCCGCAGGAGGGAATTTGGGATTTCATTGCTTTCCGTAGCCTTGGCATTGCCCCCCGGGGTCCAGCAGCCCCCGGACCCTGACCCACTGCAAGCGCATGTGTTTTTCAGTCCTTTCCAATCTTTCCACTTGCTCAGCCGTGACTCACCTTCTCCATCACTTGCAAGCAAGGTACGTGACGAAGGAAAGAGAAATAGCTCCTAGCACGGCTTTGGCCTTTTCAAACCCTGTGCTGAGCTGCGAAACATCAAAGGGGCTCCTTGAGGGACCATCTTGCCCCTGTCTGATGGGGAGAGAGGCTTGAAAGGTCCCCAGAACTGGTCCATCAGAAATGCAGCCTGGATTTTGTTAGCTGCCATTTCTGCTTGCTTGTTCTGCTCTTGGAAACCAACCTGACTTTTTTTTCAGGGCCATTTTATTTGCTCACTTGAAACTGTCTTAAAAAAGGGGGAAAAAAATACCCATAAAGTATACACTAAAGAAACCTGAACATGGAAAAGGTAGCAGTGGGAAGAAGAAAAACCCTGTGATCCTCTTTTCCCCAAAGTCTATAAAGAGCAGTATTTCCTCCCAGTAAACCACCCTGCGGGCCCTGAGAAAGCGACCGCAGGGCAGGCTGGTCCTGATGCAGATGTGGCCACCAGCTGTGGCTGCTGCGGACCATCATGGCTTGGTGGCTCCATACCTGGCACCTTGGGAGACCTGGCCAGCTGGGGGCCCACTGGGAATTGGGAATTGCAACAGGGAAAGACTCCTAGGGGGAGAAAGCCTCAYGCTGTCCCTCCTCATGCCACTGGCATGATAGCCTTCCAGCGTGGRGGGGGTGGTAGGACTTTCAAACCTGGCCCAGATGCTCCAGGTGGTCCAGAGGGGATGCCCAGGTATGGCCGGCAACACGCAGGGCTGTGGCTGAAGCAGGCTCCATGGGACAGGCTGCTTCATCAAACGCTGCAAATCCCATTTTCCAGAGCACCAGAAACACTGATTTGGCCAACTGGGCAGAGTAGAACAGCTGTGGACATCTTTGAAGTGAAGTCCTGACCCACGAGGGCCCTGGGGGTGTGCCCTGCCTTGGTGACATGGGCTGTTTGTGGGATTTGGAGATGTCTAGAGGAGGGGATTCAGCTGGTACTATGGCATCAGCTTGCCCTGGTCCCTCTCACGCTTCGTGCCGGTGGTGCACTGAAGCGGAGATGGGTGCCTTGGGCTCACCACCATGTGATGGGGAGGCTGGAGCTGGCTGCCTGGGCACCGTGGGCTGCCACCCACCTTGTGCACAGCTTTTTGGTGTTTCCCAATCCCTATGTACAAAGCTTATCTRGTTGCTTAAAAAAGAAATAATTCCCAAAATCTTTAAGCAACTTTTTTGATTGTCTTTGGTTTTAACTCTCTTGCCAGGATGCCACTTGGCACGTATCTCTGGCTCTGGCATGAGCCACCCTCTGCTCCCCATCCCCACGGAGGTGGTGTGTGAACACACACACACACACACACACACGTTTTTCCCTACCTTTAAGGTGGGTTAATTACAAGAAGTGATTGGCAATGGACCAGTTTGTGGCATAAGCATCGCAAGACCATCTGCAAAAGTGTCCTCACAGCTGGTGGCACAACAAAAGCTGCCTGGGTGGCACACTTGAACAGGGAGAGCATTGGAGGGGKGTGTGTGTGTCCCCAACCCAAAACCCAAAGGACATCTCCCACTGGGCTGGGAGGGCGCTGGAAGAACCCATAGTTTGGGGCAGAGGAGGGTATGTGGGACCAAGGGTGCTGGGAGTAGCCGAACCACCTGCCTCCCCCAGCCTGGCCCCCCCCTTATTGAAACAAGGAGGCAAAAGAGGTGGAGGATGAGAAGATTATTTATTTTTCATAGATTTTTATAAAAAATAATTATCAAATACAAAAAAATAAAAATAGCAGCAGCCTCCGTTGTGAATAAAACCCTAAAGTGGACAAAAACCGCTCAGTGTCGCTATAGAAGAACAATATTTCAGTATGTAGAAGCTATCCGTTCATGAGAAGCACAAATCTCTATCACCCAAGCCAGCGCCTCCGGCACCCCCCCCCCGGTTCCCCAATCCATGGGGCAYGGCCCTTTCCCAGCACCCACTGGTGAGCAGGGACGAGCCATTGCTGAGATCAGGATTTTTCATGCCAAAAGGGTAAAAATTTGGCATCTAAACATATAGGCATCTAGGTAACGCTGACACCAGGCAGGGAAGGGTTTGGCATGGCAAGATGCCGGGACTTGAAATTCTCCCATCTCCCTCTGTGTGTCACCCTCATACCATGTCCCCACCGATGGGGGGGCTGCCGTGCCCCCCGCTCCTGCTGTGCTGAGACCCCTGAATTTCCCCTTCCCTGTGCTGGTGGAGCAGGATGGGCTGCCCGAGTTGCACCTTCTGTGGGGCATCAGGACCAGAAGAGTCTCAAAAGGCTTTTTTAAAAATTTCCTTGTTTTTTTGGTTTTGAGTTTTTTGGGGGTTTTTTTGATTGAAAAATGGATCCCTATCAAAAAATTGCAGCTCTCTGCCAAACTGACAGTGCATTTAGATGAAAACCCCGGGTGTTGTCACCTCTGCATGATGGGAACAGAAATGTTAGTGTGTCCCTGCTGCAAGGGGAGATGGGGCCCATTGTCCCCCCCCCTCCCCACATCCCTGCCTAGGCCAGGGCAGGCAGGAGGTGACCCGCCATGGGGGATGGGCACACTTGGGATCAGGAAAGGGCTTGGAGAAGGACAAGGCATCTCCTGCCTGGATGCTGGTGGGATGTCCAGGCACCTCTKCCTCTACTCCTGTCCTCCAGCCAAACATAACTTTAGGAGATGYCTGACAAAAAGGGTGGGGGGGAGCTAAGTAAAGCCAAAAGATGCCTTGAAAATCCCCGGTCTCTCCACACTGTGTCACCCTCTCTCCATCGCTCTTGCACTGGAGAAACCCTGGCTTGGAACCTGGCTCCACCAGCACAGGCCATGCGGGGAGGACGCAGCCAGGCAGCCTTGGGTTTCTTGGTCCCAGCTTGGGGCTGCACCGGGGTACAGAGCGATATCCATGCTCCTGCTCTGTGGTCCCTTCTCTGCTGTACTCTTTCCACAAAACCATCAGCGATAACCCCAGCTGGAGCCAGGCACGTTCCCTGCCTGCTGCCTCTATGGGGCTGGGTCCAGGCTGCCAAGCTGAGCTTCTGGGAATCAGCTATGGGGGGCAAAGATTCTAGCTGGGCTTCTTTGGGACTAGAAGTGAATCTGAAGATTTTCAGTTAGTGCCTACAGGAGCGAGAGACTCGTGAAAGTCAGCGACTGTATGTCCACCGTGATGGGCTTGGCCACAGAGATAGTAATAAGGAAAATCTCAAGGGGAAAAGATGATGCTCCAAGTCTCCTGACAGGTCATTTGGGTGCTGTCTCTCCTTGCATTACAGGTCTGATCTCCTCCAAGAACCGCTGACAACACTGTTGAAGCTCATGTTTGGAAAGGAGAGGTGGAGAAAGAAAAGAAGGACCACCTCATCRTCCTTCATTCAGAGCATCACACAGCTACTCTGCGTTGCCCGCTACATCCCTCGTCTAGTTGGGTGCGCAGTGGCCAGGGGCAGCAAGGCAGAGAGGGACYGTTGCGTGTCTTTGCTCCTACTGACCATGCAGCGATCCCCATGGACACGTAACCCTTCCTGGAGGGCTTTGAAATAAYGGGTGATGGGCATCTGCAGTGCCCTTCGGGGCAGCAGCGCTCACCGAAACTGCCGTGCTTGCCGGGTTGATGCAAGGACGCAGCAGCATTTCTTCTCAACCTCAAAATCCTGAGCCAGGACCCTTGCAGAGCAAGGCAAAGCACCGGCAAATCCCAAGGGCAAAACTTGGTACCTGCAAGATGCCAAGAGCRCCTTGAGGTCGCAGCCTCCACATTGCCTGCCTGGGGAGCTCTCTCCTGGCATGGCCTGGGTGTCTGGCTTCTCTCTCTGTCCTCCTTCCAGCTCCCTCTCAGCAAGGAAGCGGAAATTCCCTGCTCCTCCCGCCCCGACCTGCGCTTTTCCCAATGGTTTGTACTTCACAGCAGCATGGGTGTGTGACAAAGGATATCCTTTCTCAGCTTCATCAAGAGCAAAGAAAATATAATATATATTTATATATATTATATATATATGTATATATATATATATAATTAAGTTTAAATATTTGCAGAGAGATCACAACTACCTCGGCCTTGCTAAAAGAAGCCTGTACAGCAGAGGGGGGGTGAATAGTGACAAAATCCAGAGCAAAGACAGACACCCAGACGCCGGACCAGGACAAACGTCCGTGGCAGCGCCTGGGCTCTCGGCGTGGAGCCCAGCCCAGCGCGTGGCCGAGGCAGTGCCGGACCCCTGGCTGAGCCCCTCGAGCGTGCACCGGGCCCCCGTGTCCCGCCTGGGTTCGGGAGGGAGCAGCGATGGGGAGGGGACCGTCACGCGCCCGCCCTCCCACACCACAGCCCGCTGGCGGCTCGGTGGCCTCGACCCGTCCCCTCGGTGCGCAGTCGCCATCCCCCTGCCTGGCTCTTCCATACGCCTCCTGCCCCCTCGCACCCCGCCGTTCCCCAGCGGCCCCCGTTGCTGCCCCTTCGCTCCTCCGGCGCTCGCCTGACCGAGAGAGGCCCTTCGTGGTGCCGCTACTGGTTCTCCTCGGCCGCCGGGTCGCGGCACGTGCATTCGTCCTGGTCACAGTCAGCAGCAAACGGGATCACCTGGCGGGGACCAAAGGGAGATGTAAGCCGCTGCTTGGAGATCCCTGGCTCCTGGCACCCCTGTGCCCCGCAAACCCTCTCCACCCCGGTACGGACAGACGGACACTTTGGGCTGCGCCCTGAAGTCGCTGGCACTGTGGAGACTGCCAGGCTCCACGCTCACTGAGAAATGGGCTCGGATACAAGCTGTCCTCGGCTGAGTTTTATTCTTGGCATTTTCCTTTTTGTTAACTTGTCTTTCAAATTTTGCAACCAACGGTCAGCCTGAGTCTTGTGCCCCAAATGTGAAACCCTGATGGGTGTGAGACATTTGGTTGGACTAGGGCTTGCAGTGGTGAGGCACCTCTAGATTTCAGTTTTACTTTGGCCCCTGTTAGAAAGGCCCCCTGTCCATGACTGAGCCCATGGACCTGTCCTCCAAGCTACTCCTGGCTCTTCCAGGCTCAGCAAAGCATGAAGGTAGCATAGCCTTGTCTTCTGCACCTCTTGGAGGAACTCAACCAAGCTCCCAGCTGCAAAGGCTGGCCTCCACACTACCTGATATAGAAGCCAGGGTAGATGCGTACAGTTCTTGTGCATTATGGATTAAGAAAACCCAGGCAGGCTGGAGGCTGTGTGAACAGGAATGGCCTTCAGTGGGGCGGGCACTGCTGCTTTGAGACATCCCATGTAGGTAGAGAGGCTCGTTGCACATTGCTTTCTCTACAACGACTGCATGTGGCCGAGCAAGCTTATGTCACCTTAGCTGGTGGCAGCAGAGCAAGGTGGGAGGGCACCAGCAGAGCATCTGGCTCCTGGGTGACAGTTGCCCAGTCATGGGCCATGGGAGCTGAGAAAAGAGTTTCCTCCAGAGGTTTTATACACACCAGGCTCAGAGCCTGGAGTTTTTCTTACTGTGGAAGCACGTTAGATTTGTCACAGCCTGGGCCAGTGAGAGGCTGGAGTGGTTTTTTGGTGTTTAAACCCCATATTCCTGCATCTGTCTTGACAGAGAATTGCTGGAGGCTTGTGCTGCGGGAGATTTGGGACCTGTGAGGGATGCGAGCTAGGGCTGGCTCTCCTGAGAGCCATGGGACTGAATCCCCCCACCTTCCACTGCGAACTCATCCTTTATTTTGGCCAGAGATCCAGATGTCTCAGACCTCCTGAGAGCCATGCCTTGCTCCGAGATGTCATGATATCGCTGTGGAGGTTTCACTCATCACTTGGGTGTAAAGCCTTTTCTCTCCTATCTCAAATGGATCTTCCCAGGATTTTATTTTTCCTTTTCTCTGTGTGTGTATGCGTGATGAAAGGAAAAATGATTCAAGCTCCACAACAAAGATGAGAAGATCCAAATTCACATATTTTTGCAGTGAGAAATTATCTCATGCCCTATGATTTGTTTTGCTGTTGGATATGCTTAGGAAGGATGGGCTGTGAGTGCTGGATAGCAAGTTAGGTGGGAGGGGAGGTTGTGATGGGAGACAAAGAAGGGTCTGTGCAACCCCAACGCCAAGTTGCTCCCTCTATGCTATTTCTCCCTCCTTCCCTCCCCAGGAGAATTGGGAGGGAAAGACAGCCCATAGCGGACGCCATTGGACTGTACCAAAAATCTCCTGAGATTGCTCAGTTATACAACAAGGTGACTTCTGACTCACCATGGCTAGCACTACATCCTATGGAAGTCATTTCTTTGGGACTCATTTCCCAAAACGAGAGGGAATCCCGTGAACCTCAGTGGGAGCTGGGCTGAGCTTTCAGTCCCGCTGGCCCGAGTCCAAACCCTGCTGTTAACCAGTGGGATGATGTCTATCAGCTTCAGCTGGCTTTGGTTTAAAATCATGAGTTTGTTCTCCGTTCGTGGGAGAATTGCATTGCAGGCTCGGTTCCATGGCCAGCAAAGCCAAAGAACATGGCTAGCAGTCACCACTTAATCCTAAATCCTGGCCAGCACCACAGAAGAGGCTCACTTACCTTCCTGGAGGACAGCGTGGAGGAGCAGCAGTCACCCCCATCATACTGGCAGTACGCCCGGTTGTTGATTGTGTCGCACCAGCCGTCTGCTTGGAAGGGCTAGGCAGAGAAACAAGTCTTTGCTGAAAGGGTTATTCAAAAGCACAAGGTTGTCCCTAAAAAGCAGAGATCCCAGGTCCTCAGCAAGGCCCCTGTGCACCTCTGATAAGGGCCAAGGCCCAGTTGCACCATACACAACCCCCTCTTGAAAGCCAAAGGCCACCAGAAGACTGGTRTCCTGGCTGGTGTGTATGGAGTAGTGGGTGCTCGGAGGGCTGCAGCTGTAGCTTGAGGATCAGGGAATTGTGTCAGGAAGCGAGAAAGCAAATCCACATCGCTAGAGAGGGCCCCAATCTGAATGCCACAAGTCCCCATTCCCATCTCATTCAGTGCTTCTCCAAGGAGTCCATTGCCACCCAACTAGGAGTGAGTTCACCACCTCATCTGCTCGTGCACCTTCTCACACCACTCTCACGTGTCTCCACTGTAATCCAGCTCTCTGCATGTTCACAGCTGGGGCAGGGCTCTGTAAGAAGCTGACCCAACTCTTCTCTCCAACACCCCTCCTCCCAAAGAGCTTGCCTCTGAAGTTGAGCTTGGTGACCTGGCTTGGKCAGCTAAGTACAGAGAGGCTGTCATGAGGATCGATAGAGCATCCTGCTAGAGGATCAGTCTCAGGAAGGCAGGTGCTTTATCTCCCTTGGACTACAAGAAAGGTTCAGCAACATCAGGAGTCTCCCAGAAGTACTTGCACTCAAGCCAAGCCAAGCATTGGCAAGAGCTGGTTGCAAGGACTATGCCTTTTCCAGAACGCTCTTGCTCTGGCTCTGACTCTGAGGAACATGTCCCCAAATTCCTCTAGACTCTCCGCTGGAGGCTCTAGCCCTGTCCACAGCACATGGCTCCACCAGACTTTGCCAGGTTGGACTACAAGACTACTTATCTGGTGGCCAGCTGGGACAAACAGAAGGGATCTTCATTAAGCACTACCTCCTTGCAGGCAAAATCCAACTCTGGATTGAGCAGAGAGGGCACCAGCCTACTGATGACCAGAAATATTGGCAATGTGGCCACCTTCCGGCTTCAGTCTTGGCCATCTTCCTCCCCATTTCTCTTCTTTGTGGCCCAAATCTCACCCTCTGTAAGGAAATCATATGGTTGAGTGGTGGGGGATTTTGCATTGCCAAAATAATGGTGGCTCCTCTTTGCATGGCACAGCCCAGTGCCCTTTGCTGCACCGTCGGGTCTGCCTGGACAACTGGGGATTTGCAGAGCCCAGATTGCCTTGGTGCAGCTCAGATAAATGCTCCGTCATTAACAAGCCTTCTTTACTTTCAGCTCTAATGTGGAAACAGAAAGCTATGGCAGCAGAACAGCTTTCTGTCCAGAAATGTTAAATGGCACAAGCAGCCATTCAGAAAACCATTTTATTGTTGTTTAGTTACATGAGTCAACTGATCAGAGAAGAGAAACAAGCAACTGGGGCTGAGAAACAGCCAACTGGGGCTGAGAAACAGTGCTGTGCGACTGGTGCAACCAAACAACGTACATGTGAAGCACTTGCAATGAACTGTCAGGAGCGAYCTGCAGCCGAAGTTTATTTATCACRGATACACATCAGCACTGCCAAGCAACAACTGAATGTGCTAACAGAAYGGAGAGGCCATTCATTAACCGAGCGATTAGTAATGAARTGCTTCTCCTGCTCTAGGCTCTGTGATGGTAGCTACTGGCCCAAGCAATCATGGCCAACCTCCAGGAGGACTGCTGTCATCAGAAAGGGCTCTTGGTGGAAACCTCGCCACCCCTTTGCTCATGGAAGCAGCCAACCCGTTTCACTGRATCTGGTGGCTCCAAACAACAACCGGGCTTCAAAAAATAGCCGGACTCAGCCTTTGATGGATACTCGCCCATAGCACCCCTAAACCGAATGACAGCCAGCTGAAAAATGTCACCGCACCGCGATAGCCCTGCATCCACTGCACCGAAGCCAACATGTGGGACTGGTGATAATGCCAATAATTCACACGAAAAAGCCATGCCAAAACCAGGGAATCAATGTGGCTTTTTGTCATCATGACTCACAAGGAACAGAAACGGGCTCAACGCAGGCTAATGTCACTTTAGGAAGTAGCAGCAGGGATTATGGCAAACCACTGAGTCTGTCCCTGCTACCAGTACCACAGTCCCCAGGCCAAATCCAGGCAGCCACAGAGAGATTGCATTTGCCTGGAAGATCTCACAAGAGAAGAAGAAAAAGCACACCTTCTTACAGCTGGGAAATTGAGGCACAGACAGGTTAGGTAGCTCACTCAAAAMCAAGAAGGGATTTGGCTCCCATTGTCGCTGTCACAAACCACGTCCAGAGGAGACCAGGGTGCAATTTCACCAAGGCAATAGGGTTAACACTCCTTTTCCATTAAAAAGCATCAGTGGGTCTTAAATGATGGTGATCAGAGAAGGTCTCTGAGCCACGAAGCAGCTTTGAGCCCCGGGAGGGCCAGGTCAGGGATGCTGGGGCTGACCAGTGCAGGGATGCAGGCAGGGGACCRGCCAGGGCCGCTGGCAGGGAAGAGCTCTTCTGGGTGTGATTTGCTTTTGCAGCCTTCCACGCGGTGGAGTTTTTCCTTGAGCTTTGCTCCATATGTCATGACTCACTGGCAAAACAACGCTTCGGTAGTTTCCATGCAATTATGGCGGGGTTTGCCCATCCCGGCTGCACAGGTCTGAAATGGTTTCCAGATCTTCTGTGCAAGGTGGGAGGAGGACAGAGGCAGGGACAGGATGAGAAGGAGAGGCTCTCAGTTTCTCCCTACACCTTCTAGGGCTAATTGCCCCCTCCTCTCAACCCGCCAGAGCCCATACCCCACCCTAAACAAATACAGGCTCCTATGGCAACACTTGTTGGGGAAACGTAACAACTCATGCTCCAAATTACATTGGAAAAACATATGAGGGGAAAATAAAAAATGACTAATTGGACTGGAGGCTCAAGAGAGCCAGGCGCAGGGTTTGGGGACCGCTGTCCCTGCTCCTTGCCCAGTGCCTGGAGAACACAGTGAATCCTGTTGCTTTGCCTTGTCAAGCATTTCCAGCTGGTTTCATCTTTGCAAAYGCAAAGAGCAAAGTAAGGTGCTGGTGGGTCACCCTTGAGGGCACAGGTGCCCTCGTACTTGCATCGGTCTCATTTTGGTCTTGCGAGAGTCAAGGCAAGGGAGGACATGGGCAAAGCGATGTACTAAGAGCAGGTGATGTGAGAGAGGAAAACCCGTGCAGACTCTGTTCAGCCTGTGCTTGAGCCGTGTGGCTCTACAAAAAGCAATGCCAGTGGTGGGAGAAGGGAGGTTTGCCCATGTTGGTGACTCACAGAAACACCCAACGATGTTTTAAGATTCTCCCAGGAAAAAAACCCACACCAATGGCCAACCGTGCCATGCGAAGGCGATGGATGTGATCCGGGGAAATGGCCAGCTGGGTTTCATTCCCCAGGATATGCATCYGCCAGCATGGCAGGGGGAAAAGGGCTGGTTCAAGTGGCTCAGATAAACTGGGAAAAAATGAAWAAAGTAATTGCTGCAACCACTCCGTGCCGTGTTAAGTGATAGGGAGCTGCTCGGCTAGGCAGCATGCCACAGAGGCAGCTAGCGAGCCGGGCTGTGTCAGCGAATCTCCCCGCTCGCGCCATCCGTCTTCCTTGTTTATTCAGACAGGAGATTCAGCGGGGCATGTGTTAGCACGTGGAGGTGCAGCATCTGGCACCGCCGGGCCAGAGCCCTGCGCTGCCGGCACAAAAATAGTAACTGCGAATCAAGTGCTTGGCAATTTAAATAGGCTAAAAAAACACATGCTCTCAAAGCTGGGAATAGGCACAAATGAAAAGAGAAAAAATTAAGTTWAAAAAAAAAAAAAAAAAAGAGGGAAAAATATTGCAGGCAAAGGAGGGGTGTAAGAAAGGACTGGTTAGATCCCGCTGCATCCAGGGCAGAAGMATCTCGGAAGGCTCGGCGGTGCCGTTTCTCTCGAGGCTGCTGGGAGATGCCATGCAGGGACCAGCATCTGCACATGGCATTTTTCCACTGTCCCTGCAGAGTCCCCGGGGCCAGGGCCGAGCTGGCTGGCCCCCTCTCTGGAGCTGGTGTCCTGCCTGGCGGGGAGCTCCCAGTGCCATCGGGGAGGCGGGCAGGGTCCAGACACTTTTCTTCAAATCCACATTATATGTAGGTTGATCCACTGTGAAAGAGCGTGAAAGGGTGTGACAGAGCGGGGGAAAGACAGAGCACGAAGAATAAATCACAGATGCCATCAGTATTGTGCATATTTTGCTGCTGCATCGTGRGTGCTTGATGAACATTATTTCCCAGGAATGCAGGTTTTGCTCTGGTCGAGCAGACCTGAAGGCCTGGTACCTTGCTTTTGGCAATGACCCATTCCAGATGCTTCGGAAGAAGGTGGAAAAAAGAAAAAAAATGTTCAGAGTGCACCTGGCCAATTGTGCAACTGAAGAKCTGAAAAGCTCTTCTGCGCTGCCGCTGGAATGGAAAGTGCTTGCGATTTCCATCTGCCCATAGCTAGAGAAAGCCCAGATCCCAGTTTCAGGGGATCAAGTCTAGCCTTAATAAGCAAAATGTTTCCCCCCAGCCTTCAGGAGGCTGCACAGGTCCTGGGCTTTGCAACTGTGCTGATCCCATCCAAGGAGGGTGCGTAGTTTGCTTTCATGCTGCTTCTAAGTCAGCACGGATTTTGCTGTCCTTTCGTCCTTCCCTTTGGGCATCGGTATTTTGGGCATCGACCTCAGACCCTTTGCATGCTGAGTCGACCACGCRCGAACCCGCACGTGGAAGTGCGGGTATCTTCATCCTTCTCAGCTGTCGCTCTTAAAGTGGCCCCAGAGGAACAGGGGAACCGTCATTTCAGCAGCGGAGACAGGTAGGGACCAGCCCTGGAAGAGCTGCTGTGCTGTCAGACCCATGCCTCGTGCATCAGCTTCACCTCTGTTAACTCTGCTCTTGCGATGGATGAGTCATTAGTGATGGAAAAATCAGTTGGAAGAGACAGGAGGGAGACGGCGTGGCAGGGAGACGGGGACAGGACTGGGTGATAAACCTCTGCTGGAGAAATGTCTCCCCTCGCTGTGCGCATAGTCTTCCAGGAGCCACCACCTTGCAGGGTCTTCAAGAGCAAGCCCCCAAAGGCATCAGCGTGTGCTCAGCACCAGAAATGAGAAAGCAGCAGTAGCCAGGGCCAGYCTCTCACCTCGCACAGCTGGAACCCCCTGCCCCTTTGGCGGCAGAGGGATGTCAGCCCAAACCAGGGCTCGCAGAGCCACAGGACRTGTACCTTGAGCTACCCCAAGGGCTGGAGACCGCTGCAGCTTCAGGGGTCTAAGAGGTGCAAGAGAAGCCGTGTCCCAGGCAAAAGCCGCTGCACGTGGCGGGGGGAGCAGGCAGGGGTGCGTGGGGAAAGGAAAGCACGAAGCGGCTGCAGCAGCCCTCGGCCAGGGATAGGCAGAGGGCAGCTTCTCCCCGCCAGATGCCTTTCCTTTCTTCCTTCCCACCTCAGCCACTAGCCAAGATGCTTCAGAAAGCTCTAGGAGGTCCCTGGGAGGACTTGAAAAGTACCCAAAGCCTTGTTAAAAGTCTGGTTCACTTAAAGCCCCTATGCATCCACCACCCCAGCTTGGGTCCCTGGAAGTTCCTCCTCCTACCCCTGTCCGCATCCCTCCAACCCACTGTTTCCCTACAGAAAACTGGGGCTGGTGTCAGTCCCCTCAGCCGCAGACGTGGCAGGAGGTAGTTAAAGCGATGCTGTAGCACAGTGTCCTCAGGACACATCCCTTTCCTTGCACACACACTCACGCTGGTGAGGCAGAGCGCCCAGCCATTCTTGGCTCCCCCTGCTTGCCCAGGGAAGTTGACTGGGAATGCAGACTGTGGGAAGAAACGACAATGTTCATTGTTTAGATTAAATATTTTTCTTGGCCCTCTCTCTGTTGCAGTGTGTCTTTTATTTTATTATTTTTTTTCTCCCCCCCTCGACACCCCAAGCACATTCACTTTCCCTGTCTCCTTTCTGAGGCTCTCCAGCACGCAAGGAGGAAATCAGCTCTGAAAAACACAGAGAGGGACAGAGAGGGAACAGGGCTGGCTTCTGCTCAAAAAGCTTTTTGGGATGCCTCGCTGCCCTGAGCCATTCTGAGCAGCAAGCGAACAGTACCTGGCCCATCKCAGCAAGGGAGGCAAGGCGAGCACCGCTCGGAGGAAGAGAGCTCTAGAAATTTGGCAAGAGGCACCTGGGACTAAGTGGCCTGAAGAAAAGAGAAGCAAATTCCTACAAACCCATCASTTCATCCACCATTTTAACATCTCCTAGTTTGTGTCCCCTGGGCTGTTCCTGTGCTCCTTTTGAATCGTGGCGGCTGTCCCCTGGAGCCACATGCCTGCAGGATGGCTTGCTAGGAGACATCGTGGACCTGCTCCATCACCTCAGACACGGCTAGAAAGCAAAACGGAGAAATGCCAGTTGTTTTGCGAACTTGCTGGTGTCCCTGAGCCACTCACTCGTCCGCTCAGCGTGCAGCCTACTTTCATCACGACTCAGGTCTTCAGGATCATCTGCTCCAGCTTCAACACCCTTCTCCCCAGGCCTCACTAAGAAAACAGAGGCTTGTTGCTTGAGAAAGTACTCCACATACTCYAAGGAATGTTTCAGGGAAGGGGTGACAGGCTGGAAGGCGGCATCCTGCTGTCTGGTTTCAGCCTATGTGCCGTCGCTTGTACTGCCATGCCCAAGGCAAGCAACAGCCCAGCTCCCAGCAGTCTTGGTATGCAGCTCTAGGTGTTCTTCAGGACAAAGAAGSTCTTTTGGACATGGGTTTCCTGCAAACATCTGGACTGTTTGAATTAATCTGGATTGAGTTTGGAGAGGATCAGTGTCTGAAGGGGGATGAAGAATGCAGAGGTTAGATTACTGTTTGGCCTCCAGCGTAAATGCTGCTGGGGATGGCATGGCTGCAAGGAGAGCAGGTCCTCGCCTTAATGGTGTCTGAAAGTGCTTGTGTCCCAGGCCAGGATTTGGTTTGGACACACTTCTGCTGCAGACGTATGTGGCACTTTGGACTACTGAATGGGGAYGCATTTCTTCTCCCCTGTCCTGCTCTGTGCCTTGTTCATCAGGGACCCCGTGTCTCAGCAGACAGCARTCTGGAAAGGGCTTTGCACAGTCCACAGGGACAAGAGTAAGGAAAGGGATGGAAAGCTAGTGTAGATAAACATCACATCAGAGCAAGTCTTTTCTTCCATAAAAACATGTCTGTCCATGATCTATTCACGGCAGGGTCCTTAGCTTCATCCTTTTTACGCCCTGATCTCAGTGCTAACAGGAAAAGAAAACCAGTAACAGGAAAGAACAAGCAAAGGGGAGCACAGGAAGATGCCATGTGTTGATAGTGCTCCTGGGAAGCACAGTGGCTCCCAGAGATGGGTCCCCAGCAATGACCATTCCCAGGGCTGCTGCTGTGCACACGAGGGAAGCCAGGACTTCCCATGCCACGAGCACCAGCCTGCCATCCTGCCCTCAGCAGCTCCCCTGCTGCCATGGATTAGATMTCCTGCCAAGCCGTTTGTGCAAAATATGTTGCAGGATAGAACGGGTTATGGAAAACAAGCCCTGAAAACCACAAGGGCCTCCTGACCCACTTGTATCTGGTTTCTGCCAAGTTCTTGTTACAGATCTTAAACAGAAAGAAAAACAATGTACGAGGGATGAAGGAGCTGAAGGGGAATGAATATTCGTGTTGGAAGAGCAGTTGGCTGGACTACGCTTGGGGATGTTTGTTTATTATCAGAAGCGACTCATTGATTTTTATTTCAGCGGGTGCTTTCAGTGGCTTTCCACTCCTTCTGTCTGTGTCACCAGCTGCATGACTGTGACTGCCGGGAGAGGGGAAAGTGGGATGTGGACAGGGATGGAGGGATGGTACCTGAACTGGAGAGGGCAGAGAAGTAGCCATAGGTTAGGCCATCCCAGGCCAGCCTGCACAGCCATGGGTTGGGGGATCTGAGGCTGCTTCCGCCTCTTTGGGTCTCCACACCACTGGTGTGGTCCTACCCATGCCAAAAGGCTCCCGTCTTATAGGGCTCTGTAATCTGTCTCTGCAGGCAGGAGACCTGCGCCTGTCCTTGCACCATGCTGGTGCGTGAGCATTTTGTTTCCCTCAGTTTGCTTTGTCGCTTAAGAAAATGAGGTTTCGACAATCACACTCCRTGTGTGTGTAGGGAACAGAGATCTTCTCACAGTTTAGGAAAAGTATGCCTCAACTGAGATTTTTGGAAGAGGAATAAAATTCTTTAGGCTCATCCTCTGAAATATCCCACGCTATATCCCACGCTAAGCAGCCCATGCTGCTCATGCCAAGAGCAACATGAACATGTACCCAGCAGGTATGTAGAGAGCTTGCCTTCCACCTTCCCAGCATCAGGGCTTTGCCCTCGCAGGTCAGGGTCCAGGTCTGATCCAGAAGTKACCACTACCTGCAGTCCATGCTCCTTGTACTCCCCCATTATTGACACTTGCTGTGTTAGGCATGGTGGAAGGTATAGCCCTGCCTGGTCCTTTCAGTATCTGYTTGTGGAGCTGWYRTCTACTAATTTGTTTAATCCCTTTTTGAACCTAAAGMCACTACTCACCCCTACAGCCTCACTTGGCAGCCAGTTTCAGAGTTYAGTGCTCACTGTGTCCAAAGTACTTGCCTTCACCTGTTTGAAACAACCCCCTTGCCAGTCTCAGTGAGTGCTCCCCAGTTCTACATTCATCTTATCCAGCACCTCTGTGACTTGGCAAACCTCCAGCAGTCTTCTGCTCTCCAAACTAGAGTCCCACCTCTTTTAGGGTCTCCTTGAAGGGCAGCTGTAGCATCYCCTCAATCATTTTGATTGCTTTTTTCCAGTTCCGCTGCATCCTCTTGAGATGTGGAGACCAACACGTCGTGTACTATCCAAAATTTGAATGTACCAGAATCTAGGGCAACTCAACGAGTCCTGTTTGGTCACCTGCATCACATGGGCTCGTAGGCTTTGGCAAGACTCCTGAAGCAGTCACACAGTCTGCCTCTTGCATGCTTACAAGAACAGTGGTCACATCTAGTAGGATCCTCTCCACATTTTCAAAGCCAGACGGTAGACAGAGGAAGAGTGCAGACTGGATAAAGGTGTCGTGAAATGCTCCCACGGGGACAGGAGATGAGATAATGATGRTGTGAGCATCACAAGAGGGTGACTTTAAATTCTGGCCATGCTGAGATATCTAGTTGCTCTAGAAAGTCTCTCTTAGAGAAGCTGGGGTACCTGTAGTCCTCATTGCCTTAAGCCCCAGGAAAGCAGAAGAGGATCTCTTTCCTGGAGTGGAGCATCCCACCAGCATCATGTTTCTGCCTGGTTTCCTGAGCTGAGCTTTGCCATGGTACAAAATCAGAGCTCCCGGGTCTGGGAGGAGGGACAATCAAGGGGCCCCAGCCCCATCGATGGCGAGGAGCAGAGGCAGCTGCCTGCAGCTGGACCCCGGCCGCAGCGCTTTTCCCAGGGAGCGAGTCCCACCCTGTCTCCCGTCACATTAAAGCACAGTGGGACCCTGTTTTTAGATAAGGCTTCCCACCATCCCTATTGCATATGCCTTCAAAGGGGTTAATTTTGGCTGACAAATGCTGGACACAAGCCACAGACACGCTGAGCGAGGGTTTTATGCATGCTGGTGGGAAGAGCCAAGGATCCATCAGGGTCCTTGACTACCTGTTGGATCGAGAGACTGGAGAACAACTTGCAACCACAAACACACTTCAATCCCTATCTCATAATTTCCATTGTAATACCTCAGGAAAACCRTAAAACAGAGAACGGATTAGTGTTTTACGATCGTGATAACATGCCCAGCAGCACGCGCAAGGGCAGCGAGACCTTGTCCTCATGCAGGGAAGACCCGAGAAATTCCCAGCAGCTCATGCTCACAACAGCTTTCTGGTATGGCCCATCTTCACCCAGGACATGAAACAGAGACCTCAAGCCAAAGTCTCTGCATGTTCCCACAGCATGCAGGGCTGCTCAGAGGAAAGTCAGCCTTAACCAGAGAAGGCACTGATTCACATCAGGGAGGAACTGCTACCCTGAAAGGCAGACCACAGCTGTAGTAGCTCTTGTCCAGCTCCTACCACACCAGTATGAAGCTCTGCCTACTGGTGGTCTGTCCAAAGCATGCTGCCTTAAATCCCTTGCAATTAACTCTTTGCTACCTGCACAGGATAMTGAAACAGAGCTGGAGGTGGGGGCAAGGTCAGCATGTTGCACGATGTTGGGAGATAGAGGGGTGCAGAGCTGGTGAGTTGCACGGACTAGGAGATGCTCTATAGCAGCCAATGTTGGCCACACTCATGCATGGACTGTTTTGGACCATGGCAGGGATAGTCTAAGGGAGCAGCCTAGATCACTGTACATGCTGTCTCCTCCTCTGAAGTCAACAGCCTCACTTGCTCTTGGGCACAGGAGGAGGATAGCTGAGAGCTGGTCACCTCGGGATGGCTTGGGACAACCTAGCCCAGATGCTGCAAACACYTCCCTCCCAGCAGCCAAGCACACCACCAGGACCATGACCGCCTCCTCCCAAACCACGGCAGAGAGGAGGGGKTTCTCTCCTCCTGCACTCCCCTCTCCACCCAGCCCTAACCCCCTCCTCTCCTCGCCCCACCAGTGCTGCCATCTGTTTTTCTACTGATGGTGGGGGATTAGATGTTCCTCTAGCCCTCGAGAGGCGAAGCACTCTCTGCACTAACTCGTATTCCTGACGGGCTCCTGGAAGGGTTTGCATCCCTCCCTCCTTCCCTCGCCCACTGAACTACGTGACTCCGCGCTCCAGGGATGGGGAACTTGGCAAGGCGCAGCGAGAGACCGGGAGGCAGATGGACGACCAGATTAATGGGAAGAGAAGGGAGGTGGGGAGAGGAGTGAGAGGGATGAGCAGGCAGGCTGGTCCGCTGCCAGTGCACAATAAAGATGAGCGAGAAACCCTCTAACGCCATTGCGTGGTGATGTGAACTTTCCAATGCGAGGCAGGGCTCCAGCTGAGGCGGGGGAGGTTGAGGCTTGGCTACTGCTGCCATGCCCCAGCCTGAAGTGACTCCACCAGGGAGAGACRGTACGAGCAGCCTGGATTTCTCTTACGTAGGGTTGTTCCCTTCACTGAGGTATCCAGATGAGAAAGCTTCCTCATCCAACATGTGCTCGGYAGTCAATGGAGAGACAACGGCATCTCCGAGGAGTGACTCAGCCACTGCCCAGTGGAGAGCGGAGGCTGGGCTCCTAAAGGAGGTGCCTCCAGTGAGGGATTACYATGAAATGAGGAGGAACCTGGGACTAAGATGTCCCATGGACACGGCAAGTCAAGCTGAACCATGTCAGACTCAGCAGGTACTATGTTCTGCAGGGGCAGAACATTTCTCGTGCAGGTAAATGAAGGGGAAAACAAGTAAAGGAGACAGTGTGGGGGGGGAGGGAGTGGCACCATGCAACAAGGACAGACTACAGGTTATATTCCATCTCTACCCAACTCTCACTTTCTGATGTCTCTACATCCTGCAAGAGTGGTCCCAAGTGGTGAAATGGCCTCCGAGAACTGCAGTGCTTTTAGTCACAAGGATGGAGACAGGAGAGGAATAGGAATGAGGGTGGAAGCCAGCTCAGATGAGGTGGAAAGAACATTCAGGGCATTTTCTGTGGTCAAACGAGGGGACTGGTAACACGTCCCTTCTTCCCAGTGCTGAACAGCAGCTCCCAGAGCAATACTTTGAATGAGACACTTTTGGTAAGGGTTATTCTTTATGGCAAGACAATGACTACTATAAGACACAGGTGAAAAAAATGTTATCTAGGAACACTTGGCTTATCAGTCCAATCTGAACAACCTGCAGCATCGTAGAAGAAAAACCCCATGAAAAGAATAATCAAAGACAAGTACGTGAGAAGTGAGGAGGAGGAGAACAGGAAGGAGGCGGCTGTGAGCTGTATGAAAAAGGAGAGCATCAGGGTGAAAGAAACTATCTGAGGATGAATCTTCATTAGTATTATGGTGAGTGACTGTGACCTTAAAAATAGGCCTGTGCTGATGAAATTGCTAACCATCGTTCCACAGAGGAGGATCAGGATATCTGACAAATAGTTAGATGACCCGAAGGACTAGAAAGAGAAACAGGATGACATTCACTTGTATAAAATTGAAGGGCAAGCTCTTGTACTGATGGTAAAACATCTGCTGTTAGCTTGGAGCTCATCAGTTGGAAACAAAGGAGGTAGAGAAAGTTCTGGGTGTACTTACTGACCCAGGATCTCTCTGAGCTGCCAGACAGATGCAACTGCAGCAATAACAGATATAGTCCTGGGTCCTATCAAAAGAGACATTTCCAGCACAAGGAAGCTTTGTGCAGGGCTTTTGTGAGACCTCAGCTGGAAGAATATGTACTGCTTGGTCCTTCCTGATGAAAGATTAATTGAAAGCAGAACAGGCATTGAAAACTCTACAAGGGTGATGAAGASCATGGACTCTCAATCTTCTGGTAGGACACTGCAAGATTTTGGCTTGCTTAACCTCCTGTATGCTAAGACTGCTGTCTAGGATTGCTTTCTAAGAATGAAAGGGGATGACAAGCATCTAGGAACGGAAAGAGGTCATGTTGGCCATGAGCTCGTTTGGGTGGCCAATGAGAAGACAGTGACTGTTACTGTGAGATGCTGGGACTTCAGGTAGTTGGTCCCTATCTCTCCTTCTCACACACACACAAATAAGCTGGCATTTTTTATCATCCCCTATGGGACCTCTTGCTGAAGACACGGACCCAAGGTGAGGTGCGGGAACCATAGAGAAGGAAAGGCTGGGGTAGGTCTGGTGCTCCTGAGCCTAAGGGAGCATCCTCACGCCTGTGTCGGCTTTCTCTCACCGCAGCTGCGCAGGAAGGGAAGAAGGAGCACCTCACACCCCATCTGTTGCTTTCTTGGAAGGACCAACTCCCAGAGAGCACAAGGAGCGGTTCTCCCTTGCTAGCAGGAGAATCACAGATAGGATCACCACAACCATCTGGATGGCTCTTCCACATAAGCCCATCCTACTTCAAATACATTGCCCCAGAGCTGAGCTAAAAGATGTGATTTAGAAAGACCTAGAGCTCTTAAAACGCCAGAGGATCCATCGTTAAGCTCTGATACATCGAACACCCCTCTAGCACACAGCACCTCATTCCCCTAGGCTTGCAGCCCATGCTTTGCAGTAGARACTCACAACACAGCCATCGAGTTTGGGAAATAACTGCTGCACCTTCTGTTGAACATAACATTTCCTTCCCGGGGACGTGCCCCCTGCAACATCGCCCTTTCTCCCACACTTCAGTCGACAAAGAGCTGAGCTAGGCAGAATCAGTGAGCAAAAGCGATCATTTGCATTGAAATGAGCACATAAAAAAAATAATCAGCAAAACCCAARGCTATTTTTGGTGTGCAAACTTCATTTACATTTTCTTTTTTGGTAAAAATCCCAAGTTTTCAGCATACAACATTCCAAAATACCCCCCCTTTTTCCTTTTATCCTCAATCATAATAACAACTAGTACTTGACAAAGACTGCCTATTTTTAATTTCCTTTACAAACTGACACTGGGCTGCCTATGATTTTCTCCTGTCTGGTCATTATTCAAAGCAAAATGAGCAGCTAACCCATTTCTGCAAGGAATTCTTTGTCTGCAGATTCTTCAGGAGCGGTTTGTTTTGCATGTACGAGGCTGGAAATCTTCGTTGTTTTGGTTGGATGTGTGAGTCACACAGGGCTTTTCTGGATCCGCGTTACTCTAGAACTGCGGTTCTGGTTAAGGAAATATTCAGGCTTGGAGTCAGYACGGGCTTTTTGGGGATACCCCTTGCCAGTGAAATCCTTTTGCTAGAACATTCTTCCCAGCCTGGCCAAGAAGAAGTAGGCAAGGAAGGAAATGGGTTATTCTGCAGCTCTCGTTCCCCAGCATTGCCCTGGCTGCGGGGGACCATACCCAAGGATGCTTGCTCTGGTCTCTCTGCTCAGCCAGCAAGCCYTAGTCCAGCTCAGAGCAAACATGAAGTCAAAGCCATCCAGCTTTGTGCTGGAGYGAGCCTTCATTGCCAGGAGCTCTCCTGCAAGGAGCAGGTGGCTCGTGCTGGGGGCAGGGGGGGCTTACCTCGCACGACTGGATGCAGTGAATGACGGAGGGGTCTGGGTACCACCGCAGCCTGCCCGTGCACACGATATGCTGAGGAGGGAAGGAGAAAAGAGCTGTTAGGCAAGGCGGCAGAGGGAAGGCAACAGCCTCCAATRCTCTCTGGAGGTAGAGGGTCTCCCACAACACTGCATTGCTCATCRCGGTGCAGAATGGGACCCCAGGATCCTCCCTGCACCTCTGCCCAGTGGGAAGCCCATCAAACCCAAGGCAGCTGCACCTGGTTCGCCCACAAACCAGGGTACATTGTTCAAGGCGGAGGCTAGACAGACACATACATGTGTCTGTGTAGATGTATATAGATAGACAACTGAGAGAGGACAAAGGAAGGTGGTGGGGACCACCAGAGCAGTGGGTTTGGCTGGCAGTGCCACCTCATGGTGGCTGACTTGGCCACAAACTGCTGCTGGGAGGAAGCCATCCGGGGCCACRACAGGCTGAGTCTGCCATCACCTCTCTCTGCGCGATGCTGGATTCACCAGCTTCTCACGCRTATGGGGTGGGGGCTCAGCTGGTCATCACTCAGTGCCTGCATCAATTTGCTCATTGACCCCTGCTCAGGCTCCGAGAACTGGGTCCCGGGAGGRCTCACCTCCCTGGGCCTGGCCTAAAGCAGATAAACCAGACTCACGTTCACTCGCAGGGCTGAAGTTATCATAGGTATTTACGCGCACAAACTCAGCTGTTGCAGCCAGCTGGACACAAGAGCAAGATGTGAAGGGCTGGGTTTCATCATGCTGGAACGCGTTGTCCCGCTTATTCAGCGGGGGTTTGTGGGCAGGACTCATGATTAYACAGGGGGAAGAAAAGCCCCACCGCACATGCAATTTCCTCCTTGTAAAGCTCAGGCAGACTTTGAAATCTGAGGCCCCATAAAACGACGGCTGGCCTGTGAAAGTGTCCTAGGATGCCCTTCACAGCGTGGGAGTCGCACAGGGGGGCACGCACGTTTTCTCCYAGCCTCCCATTTGAAGCGGGCAGCAGCGGGCAGACCAGCTCCAGCATTCCCGGGTGGCACGGCAGCTGGGGATGGGGCAGCTCGGCTCACACAGACCTGCTGCGGGTCCTTCTGCTGGATGTTCGGTCGAGACCGTGATGGGGCTGGGGCAGGATGACGTCCTGGCCATCCTCAGCCAGTGCAGGGAAGGCAGACCTGGAGCGAGCCGCCATCAGATGGGGCAGAGGCTGGGGATGCGGGCTGAGCCAGCTGATTCCTGCTCAGCCCAGAGGATATTTGCATCCTAACCCTACTGGGGTGTTTCATATGTGGTTGTTGTGCAACTTGAATAGCATTTTAGCATACTCATATTAGTATACTCATATTCCAGGCCGGGAAATAAGGGCAGAGGGACAAACCTGCTCAGCTGCGGGATGCAATGAATCAGAGCTGAAAGCAAAACAGGACCGTGCCCTCCCCGAGTGGCCTCTGCAGCTCCCTGTGTGGTTTGCCCCATCCTCTCCATCATCTCGGGAACACGGCAGCTCCCGGGAATGGCAAGCTGTTGGAAGCTTAGAGGAGCAAAGCAGGGAGCAGAGGCAGGAGCCGGGGCAGAGAGCTCCTGGCAAGGGGGAGCACCGCTTCTTAAAATAACGCCTCCCCCCTCCCTGCAAAATGCCTCCCTTGCACGACAGCCCGCAGCAGTGGCAAAAGGGAAGCCGAACACCACCGCCTCGATGGGCCAAACCATCCGACCCCTCAAAGGAGCGGACTCCTTCCAAGGCTCGTGCTTAAACCATCCCACACGCCGCGGGCGTCCTCACCCCCCGGCAGCAACCCGTCGTGGGTCTGATTCAAGGCGACGTACAGTAGTATCCACAGGCACGATGCTGGGCCTCCTGCGGGTTCCCAGGAGGAGGGGAAAGCATTTGGATGGGAGCGCTGGCTTCTGGGAAGATTGTTTGCTTTTCTTTGTTCCACCTCCTTCCTCATGCATCTCGTTTTTATTTTAAGAAATATTACCCCAGCGGAGCTGCTTTTTGGGAAAGTTGTGCCGTGAGGATCCAAACTATTTGAGTTATTTGAGCTGTTTTGCCTACAAAATGAGTAAGAGACGGGGAGGGAAAAGCTCCCCGGTTCCAGCAGCAGAGGCGACCGGCCAGCCAGCGGGTCCTGGCAGCCAAAGGCACCTTTCAGCTGACAGTGCCCTGCCTCCTCCCTGGCAGGGAGATGCCTGCCTGGGGTTGCATCTCTGCTGCCAGGTAATCGGGGACCCAGGCTCACACCGTGCCAGCTTTTGCTCTCCCAGCACACTGGCTGACAATAACAGCAGCTTAGCAGGTTTAGGCATGTGGCACGTCCTGAAAAATCAGCGGGATTCCTGCATTTAACTTCATTCGTTGTGGTATCCTGCAAGTCCTTGAAAACTGGTTTGGGAGCTGATAACTTGCATTGAACTTTGGTATGAGAGAGCAGGAGTCTGTGCAGTAGTGTCCGCAGGGGAGGGAAGCGGAGGAAGAAGTGGTGGGAGGGAGAAGGACCTCAGCACTGGAACCTGGTAATGGGGAGCAGCAGGTACCTCCAGAGCATGCAGCCTGGGCAGCTCCTTGGAGAGGGCCAGCAGCCCCGAGCTCACTTATGCTGCTTGTCTTTCCAAGTCTTACCCTTCTTCACCCAAGGCAAAGAGATTTTGGTTAAAAAACACCAGATAGAGAGAAAGGGGGCTCCCCTCTATGCTGCCAGCGAACCCCCTGCTAGAGGGATCCACCTCCCCATTTACCTGGACTCTGGTGGGCTGCAGACGGTGATCCATAGTCTCAGCAGTTACATTGTCGGGCAGTATGACGGGGTCGCTGGGAGGTATGATACACGAAGGTATGCACACAGCACCTGCGGGAGGAGAGAGCGCCTTGAGGACTTCATCAGGAACCAGGCAATGATGTTTYACAGGAGGGCATGTGTAGGCTCCTCACTGAGGGTAGAGGCGGACATAGAGGAGACCCTTTTCCTCCCAATGTGGGATGACAATTCCTTCCCCAACTCCAGAATTATACAACAGCCTGCAGGAATTGTGGCCAGTTCCCTTCTTCCAGATGAGAGGAAATTTGAACATGCCCTAAGAGATAGATTCAAGCCCTGATGGCAGGACATGGGATCCAGCACGAAAATAAGTCTGGCCTGGATGCTATAGGATGTTTATTGACATGTTAGGAAGCATCTTTCATAGTTTTTCTACCACACTGAATTCCTACTGCCTTCCTATGACCCAGGAAGAAAAAAAGCTGAAAAAACAACCTTAGAAAACCAGGTGGATCCCAGCCCTAACCCCAGGCTCACATCAGGTCTGTCCAAAGTTTAACCTTAGCAGGCTCTGCCCTTAGACTTGCCTCAGCCTGTTTTGATCAGACCCAGATGACTGGTGTGTTTGCTTCAGAGTGATACGGGCTTTGCTCAAGCATCCTGTCCAGAGGGATGCCAGATGAGATGCAGTGACAGTGACTAAGCATTGCAGCTTTTCCTGAAAGCACAAAGCGACCAAGTCCTGGAGAAAGAAATGGATGATGTGGTCCCTCATCTGGTGAAAGTGCCCTGTTACACATGATTGTCACTGCGGCTTTTAGCTAGGACCTGCCACATTAACCCTGCAAACATCAGCAGTAGTAACAAGTGGAGAGACCTCGGGGAGAACGGACAGCTAGAGATTACGAAAATTACTGCAAAGGGCTGGGTTTGCCCTAGAGACAAGTCCCTGCTCTTTCTGAAAAAGAGAGATTCTTACACTGGAGCCAGCCTTAATTTTGAGTCTTGCCCATGATTACAACCAGGGCATGCACAAGGCTAAAGCCACCCCTGGCTCTGTGTTTAGAAAGAGAATGGAAAACAGGATTTTTTTTTTGATAGATTTAGTGGGGATTGGTACAAAAAGAGTCGTCATCACGACCTTCAGGTCTCTGGGAGGGCTGARTCAACATAAGATTTGGTTTTCTGTTTAGCTTCCGTCTGCCCTCACCTATGCCATGCCCCTGCTCGCACTTGTACTCCACAAAATTCAGCTCCGAGGGCGGCGGGCAGGTGCCCTGTAAGCTCTCGCACAGTTTGAACTCCTCTGTCCACAAGCCCTCCTTGGTGCAAACGATGGGTACCTGGAAAGCAGAGGGAGAGCAGCCAGCATTACTAATGGCAGCAGCAGGGCTCACACTGCCTGGCCACTGCACAGCTCCGGGGGAGAGCAAAACRCAAGGACCCCCCCTCCTGCCCGTGAAGTCCACAGGGGAGTTCTCTGGGGCAGCTGGGTTGCAGCCATCTGGTCCAGCCTACGTGTGCTTTGCACTACTGACYAGAAAGCAAATTGTTTTCCAGGGGCTGCTGGATCCCACCAGAGGGAATCRATTGCACTTCTTTTGACAAGACCCTTCCAGCAGGTTGGATGCGAAACCTGGGTGGAAGAGCCTGGCAGCATCCATTCCCAGGCAAGCCCCTTGGTTAGCAAGCCTGCTGCAGCAAGGTTGCCCATCATCCCAGGCAAATGCATTCGCAGTAGCTCCCAAAACCTGCTGGAAACCCTCTGCTTTTGCTTTCTGACCCTTTTCACTCAAGATAAGCAGGCTTGCTTAGGACCACTGCTTTTTGGAAGTATCACCAGGGAGCAGGAGAGCATCTCCAGGCAGTGGTGCACCCTGYGCCAGGGCTGGTATCCAGCAAGAAAAGCTTTAGGTTTGTGGGGCAACTGCCGTTTGGTGGTCCGAGGACATTTGGCTTTGAGGAAGGCCAAGCTGCCGCGGGACCCCTCTGCACAGCGGGGCACAGGGAGCCCTGCTGTTTTCAGGTGCTCTGAAGCACAACGCTTGGCCCATTTCTGCCTCCCCCCAAGCCACTCACCTGTGGTCCCTGTGGCTCGCAGTTGAGGACGCACTGGCTGTCCAGCTCGAAGCCCCGGGTGCAGTTGTACATGCCCTCGAAGACGGGAGGGGGTGGCTCGCACACCACGGGGACGCAGTGCCCGTCTTCCCACTGCCCGCTCTCCAGGCACTGGACCTTCAGGAACTTCCTGGGGAAACACAGATGCCAGACTGGGCTGCAGCACCCCAAACAAACCCCACCTTGGCTGTACCAAGCATCCCACAGAGGCAGGAGCAGCCTAGAGACATCTCTCCTGGAGCACTACCAAGCCCCCAGCGTAGGGCTTTCCCATGCCATCCCACCCCTCACCACGGGCAGGTCCTTCTGAAGGGACAAGCCCCACACTCAACCAGGACCTTTTCTTCTCCTTACTTGCAGGATCRTACTGATTTAGGAGCACTGGATGCTTTTTCCTTGCACTCACCACCCCATTGCTCCCCACCTTTTGTGGTGCCCCTAAACCATTCCTCTCTGCCCCRCAACCCCTGCGGGTCCTGTGCTGCTTTGTCCCACCGCCAGTAGCTACATACTTTGCTGGGTGGAGTGAGCCTCCACCAGTAAATCCTGCTGGCCTGTGCCCAGCTACTCCTGAAGCTCCTCTTTGTACTCCAGCCAGATCTGTCAATCCCGCTCTCGCCGAGGGGCTGTCGTACCGCAGCAGACCAATACCATCCTGTGCTGCTAAAACAGCCCAGGCGCAAACTACTTGCCAAAAAAATGATAAAAAAGAAAGGAAGAAAAAGTCCAGGAAGCAGAGCCCAACCGCTTTTCAGTCTCCTGTCCTTGGCAGCGATAGAGACACCGCATCTTTTACATAGAGGCATCAAAACCCCACGAGGCATCGGGCTGGCTGGGGACTGCTCTCCTAGAAGAGGACACGTCACCACAACCCCAGACTTTGACATACAGGTTTTGACAGCGCTGACGGGCTTTACCTTAGCCAGTGCTGATTGCTCTGTCCTTAATGAGACTTTTTTCCCCCCTGCCTCCTGTCCTTCTTTATTAGACAGCCTGCTCCAGCTGCTTGCCCCTGCCCTCTCCCACCACCGGTGCCAGCAGGCAGGACTCCAGGCGCCGCGTTATGGAGCTTATAGCATGCCGCAGGTACGCGGAGGGRGATTTAACTGGGTTAGAGAAGCTCCTGGAGGGAGGCACTAAATTGCCCCTTGTTCTGAGCAGCAGCAGACACTGCATGGGGCCAACAGCTGGCTGCCCCCCAACACACGGTGCAGTGTCACACAGCCCAGAGCGGTGAGGGGACCCCATCTGCACCCCWCCGCCAGACCTGAAGCAGGAGCTGCTGGCCATCCCCATCACGTTTCTGCTGGGAACTCCTGGATGGGAAATTCGAGAGCTTTTTGAAACATYCTTATCTTTTTAAATATTTGCAGCTCTTAGAGATTCCCCTTCTCCCTTCAGAAATGAGGGATCTGTTTTTCCTGAAGACTGTATAAGGGGGACAGTGGGTTCCTGCTGTGGCGAATTCAGGCTCCAGCAGGTAATGTGGAGGCAGGCAGGGGAAGGGATGGGACATGGCAGGTCCCCCGGCACAGAGCTCTGCACAAATCTTCCCACCATACCACGCCAGGAGCGTAGGTGGCCATGGTGTGAGCACCTGAGCAGCAAGTGGTGCTGCAAAGTCACCCTGAGAGCAGTAGCCTTGAATTGACTGAAGGGAACTGCAACTACGTACTATTTTGGAAGGGTGAGGAGGAGGAGCAACTCTGGATCCTGTTGTGGGCATCTGTGGTTTCAGCCCACCCTTAAATTAACTTTTTTGGTTGCTCACTCTTTCCACTGGGATGACGGTCACTGCCTTTGGAAGATGTCCCCATCAGACCTTGTCTCCTCCCATGTCTGTCTGAACGCTTTGCTTTCCCACCTTTAAAGGCAAGTGAAGGCGCATGCCGAGAGGTACTGATCCATGTTGGATGTCCAGGTCCTCAAGCAGCATTTTCCCCTTCTTGAATTGCCTGGCATGCAGGGCGTGATCCAGCTGTACAACTTGCAAGGGGTAAATTGCTGGGGGTTAAGCTGATGGCGTTACGGTGGTAGGAGCAAACCGGTGGTGCAAAGCCTCACTGCAACAGTGATGCCTTGGGCACCAAGCACACTCCTTTACAAACCAGGAGCATCCCAGCCACACACTACTTCTCACTCCCCCACTGCCCACCGGGGTATAACCAGTGTAGCCACTGCACCTCCCTGTTGCTCCTCCAAATGGGGGCAGCGGCCCTTCTGCCTGGGAAGACCTGGGGAGAGGGGCCGAGCGTGGGGAGGACACGCTGCGGGAGCTGCAGTTTGCACAGGTGCACGCCGTGGTTCAGAGCCCCATCATCTTCACCAGGGCTTCTCGTTTTGATGTGGTGCCGGAGTGACCCCAGTGGGGGCCAGCGCCTTGCACAGCCTCTCACACCTCTCCCCAGACCTGCACCACACACCCCCCTACACCTGGGGGGAGAAACCGCCTTGCTCTGGAAGCTCACCCCACCGCCAGCATCCGTGCTGGGGAACTTCAAACAGGGCTAGCCTGGCCTGACCTCAGGGTAGAAGGTGGCGTGTGGACCACTGCCGCACGTATGAAGTGAGCAGTTTATATTAAGCACGGAGAAGGGAAGGGAGAGGCATTTAAAAAAAAAAAAATTAAAATATATATATTAAAAAAACACAACCGCATAGTGGCTTGAAATTTCCAGACCCCCTGACTTCTTCTGATCTGGGTTAGCAGCATTTCTTGAGGATTAACAAGGAAGCCAGGAAAATCGGAGTCAAAGCTTCCCCCTCCAACCGGGCAAGCGGATGCCTAATGGGTAGAGGAGGCAGGGGAGACGTCTGAGGCCAGCGCGGGCTGCGTCTGACGTGAAGGCATGAGCGCTCACCCGGCTCCGGGAGCTGAGCACGCAGGAACCTGGCTGGGATCCAGCCGCGTACTGGGGCGGCTAGCTTGGGGGAACYGGGTCTGCTGTACAGGAACGGTGATAAACGAGCCTAAAGCCTCATCTCCAGTAGCAGGAGAATGACAGCTTCAAAAAGAACAGGGAAGAAGCAGGGAGATTTGCCGGTAAATTGAAAGAAAGCAACAGCAGCTTTGTAGGACCTCTGCCGCTGTGCTCCAAACAGCCTGGGMAACCTGGGCTGTAAATCTTCATCAGAGACCTTGGAGGTGGAAGTGACACAGGGGTCCAGCTGACAGCCTGTGTTTTCTTTACCTGGCTGCTTGGATCCCTCAGCTGCATGGGTGTTTGCCTTTTATCTGGAAGGGGCCAGATGTGGGCAGAAGCAGCGAGCACCCCATGCCTTTGCACCCCCCACAAATGTACGGTGGCCCTGTGCCCTGCTAAGCTCCGATGCTCCCAGGTTAGGCTGTCCTGCTTTGCCTGCTGCGATCTTTCCGATACGTTTCCAGCCCCCAGTCTGCTAACTCTTTCCAGTCCATTTTCTCCGCCATGTTCTCCCACCTCCTCTCCCTTTTTCATGGTCTCCATAGTCTTTGAATGGGGAAGAGGAGGTGGAAGGGCCAACATCTCTATGGAAGCTCATCAGGGGGCTGGGCTGTCTTTGTGGCTCCCTTGATCTCTGGTCAAAATGCAGGTTGAGACTTTCAAAGCTGCCTGAAAATACCTGGGTACCCGGCACTTCTTTGCTTCATTCCGTCAAGCTAGTAGAAGGGGCTCAACCCCTCACAAAAGTAGCTTTGTGATCCYAAAAATCTCTTCTCTCCAAGGAATCCGTCCGTATTAGGCAAGTGAAACAACTGTTCTGCAGGGTCTGAGCTTTTTGGTCCCCTAACTGAGAGCATCCCCCCTGCATTAGAGTGCTCCTCTAAAGGATSTCCTAGATATTCCTGTTGGAGAGCTGCTTCACATGGCACTTTGTGGTGGAAGCAACAGCAGGGACCACTGTGGGGGTGATGCCCATTTTCCCCAAAGTATCTATCTGACCTCTGACTTTCAGGCCGGCTCTTTTCAATGCTGCAGCCCTGGATGATGCCAAACATGGCTCCTTGGCAGTTCATTGCTCTGTGCGATTCAGGCGGGTGGGTTGTGCTGCCGTTGGACAAATGCTGCCCAAAACCAGAGACGTCCCATCACAAAGCATGAATACACATATTAAGTTCTCCTTGTTACCATTATTTTGGGGTTAGACGTGAAGTAGCTTGGCAGCTGGAAACCAGGCTGTTATGTGGGCTCTCCAGGCTGAAAACAGATTTCCTTAGGAAGACTCAAAGAAGATTTACCCTTCATGTCAGCATCGTCAGTCAGATGATCCTGCCAGCAGAAAGGCAGCAAATCTCTGGCAGGATCTTGATTACACAATCAAGATTTCCTCGAGGATTCCTTGCTGACAAGCAGTGATTTCCAAAGAGCCTTTCCTCACTCAGGTTAATAGATAAAAGCATCTTCTCCAAGACAACAGATTTTTTTATCCCCTCTCTCTTCCACTTATGCAACGGGAAATGAATTTCAACTAAGAATGCAGGAGMCTTCTAAGTAACCTTACTGCCCCTGTAGTGAAATTCAACTAAGGAAACAGAAGTGAGGGAATCATATRAGCACCTGTGTCCAAGAGCATCTCATCTTGGACAGAGACAGCTGGATCCCAGCCACAGCTCAGGCATAAGGTGGGCACCGTAGCTCTACCACGTGAGGAGCAAAGTCCCAGGGGTTGGGTCCCCAGTCCAGCTGTAGCAGCCACAGTGTTTTACGAGGTGCATGAGAGAGGAATGCACTGCAGAAGGCTGATCAGAAAAGCAGCTAGTCAGGAGGTGATGCTGAGCCCTGGCTGGGTTGGGTTCCTGCTCGCTCACATTACAGCTTAACTGTCCTTGTCCATGGGGGATCCAGAGYCATCCCTGAAGGAAGGTGCCAACAAGCAGCCCTTGAAGGAAATGATGAAGCTTCTTATAACAGTGCTGTGAGAAGATGAGCAAGTCTTTCACATAGCAGCAGAGTGGGCTGATCCCTTCGGAACCCACAGACACCCAAAGATGCCTCTACCCCTTCCCTGGAGAAGAGTCCAAGCCCCATAGCTGTTGGCAAGGCCAGCTGGGGGTTACACTCCTTCCATCGTTCCCCTCTAAAAAGGTATGATCGCTAGAGCTAGAATAATTTGAAGGGAACCTGACTAAATTTCCAAGGTTGGGCTAAGTTAGCTGGCATGGGGAGTCTTCTGTGGATCATGCCTGACTTTTGTCCAATATCTAGCACACAAAGAGTCTTGCTTTCTTATGCCCATCAACACCTGTATGACACTAAATCCTTTAGCAAGGCTGGTGCTTGCTGGGTTGATGGACAACAAGGAGACAATAGATCAAGAACTCAGTTTGCAAGAACTCAGTTTGCTGAAGTCTTTCTGGCTTCAGAAGACCCCAAAACCTGATGTCTGAGTCATCAGCTGAGACCCTGCTCCCTTACCAGCACATCAACAACCTGCACTCCACCAGTCCTGGCCCCTCCCAGAGCTCTCCATCACCTTCTCCAACAACTCGCTTTCTCCAAAACTGACCTGAACAAAGAAAGCAACCTCTCACTCTGGCAGATCCCATCCTCTGCCTGCCAGGGCTGAAACACCAGAAGGACTTCCAGCAATCCAGCAATTGACTGGCCCGCTTACTGGCTAGTAGCTGCTACCTACAACATGTGCCAAGGGGTTTGTACTCATGCTGAGTATACACGCCGAGCTCCAGATGAGACGGTACACCGGCATTTACACTTCCAAGGAAAGGCTTTTGCTTTGAATCAGGCCACTCACATAGCAGTTAATCTGTATGGTAAGAAAACATTTAAGTTTCTGCTTCTGTTAATTTTTTTTTTTGCCTACCTAACAGGATCATACTCKACCATCAAAGGTGTCAGACGAATGATGATTATCATAATGATAATAGCAAATGTGAAAATGCTGTCAACGTGCATTGCTATGAAAACTGTAAACCACTTTGCATGATTTTCCTTGACTTGTCTCACAGGCTGTTCAGACCCACAGGGACGTTATACACACACCAAGGAGCCYCGGGAATTCCCAGAGGGCATCCTTCTTACCAGCAGTCGCTGCAGCAGGACTGAGATGGCCTAACTTTGCAAGCTGCGTCGATCTGATTGCACGTCCAGTGCCTGAAATGCCACAGGCACGCAAGCTGCTCTGCAGTTTGCAAAGCAGTCCATGTGATTGCAGCCATAATCATAATTTGCTTAGCTCCCCTTGGCCCAAGAAATGCTCCTAACGCTGCGAAAAGCTGTTTACAGAAACCACTTCCTTCATTACGAGGCAAGAAATTTGGCAACTGCTTCCCAGTGCACAACAACCCTACCCCAGAGCAAAGTAGAGATGAAGTCTGCATCCAATTAAAACTGGAAGGGGGCATTAAACAATTAGCACATAATTACCTGATCTGGGCTAGCATCAAGACTCTGGGGAGGACCCAGCCAGTGCCAGGGAATCTTTAGTGACCATACCCAACGGGGACTTCAGCTGGAGGCATCGCAGACAAAATTCTGCTTTACCCCCAGCGTCACGATATTGGCTGCGTGCAGTGGTAGTGAATCACCAGGAATTTTTCCCCGAAGCATCGGGAAAAATCTTCTCCAATTGAAATGCCAATGCTTGAGATTAAATTTAGCCAAGATGTGCAGGGGGTAAAATGTTAACCCTGACAAAAGGCAGTGCCTTGATCTATGTTTTATCACTTTTAGGAAAGACAGCAGCTCCAGGAATCTTCCGGCATCTTATTACACCTAATTACCCGGGAGTCCACAAACACTCTGTACATGCTTAATTTTCAGCAACTGACAAGTATGTTGAGGTGCACGGGAAAATTCACATGCTTTAGGTTAAGGCACTTAACGTATACATGCATGCAACAGCAGCTTGCATCTTGTTCCCACCTGCTTTCACCTAAACCAGGGGAATGCCTCTCRTATCTCAAGAAATCTGCATGACCAGAGCAAGCTGCTCTGCCTTGTACCTATCAAATCAGCTCTTCAAGACTGCCAGCATACCATCACCTCTCCTCCTTGCTCACGTTGGGAGAAGAGGAGGAAGGAAACAGATAACAGATCTGCCACAGACTTACTTCTTAGGCTTGCCCGCTGCGTTCTCGGCCACGTGGTATCCAGGCTTGCACTTGTAGCGACAGACCGAGCCCACGTCATGGTTCCCCTGCAGGCACCGTGGGACCAGGAGCTTGGCGTTGGCCACCGCGGGAGGGGCRTCGCACTCCAGCTTGCAGTAGGCTTCAGGGAGCGACCAGAGACCATCCTCYAGGCAGGTCAGCCACTGGTTTGTTCCTGACCCCAAAAGAGAAGCAGTGTGTTGGGGTTACAGYTGACCAGGGGATGGAGTCCTGCTGAGGGAAGCTCAGAGCAACCAGCAAAAGTCCTCTTGTTAGAGTGGATACTGATGCCAAGGGAGGCAACAAATATGAAGACCATGGACTCCATTGCATGGTTGGTCAGGCTGGGGCAGAAACCAAATTCCTTGAATGCAGATAGAAGCAGGGAACGGATAACTTCTAGGGAATGGAGAAAAGATCTTGGTTCTGCAAATCTCCCCAAAACTTTCCCTTAAACTTCCCCTTTCTGGTGATGCCTCAGGAGAGCCTTCAGTGGGCTGGAGGCTTTTGTGTATGACAGCTGTCATACTTAGCTCAGCCCATTTCCATTCTCCCCAGGTGCTTTTTGCAGCTCGTCCTCACCTTCCCTTACAAGCTGTCGCACCCTGTGCTACACGTGCACCGCAAGTTGGAAAGTGCCAGCAGGATGGTACCAGATGTGGGAGCCTTAACTGGTGTGACTGGGAATTCAAACCACCCATTACTAAAGGCTTGGGTTGAGTATTACAGCCCGACTCTCTGTTGTTCCTCTAGAGAAAAGGGGGTTTGGTAGACCCAGCTAACGGGTGGCCAAAACTGCACAGCTCTGGGTGCCTGCGGTAAGTGTCCAGGACTGCATCACCCACACGGTGTGGATGATGGATGGTTCACTGGGAACTGCTGAGCGAGAAAAAAAACCTGGACTGGAGTGAATGGGACTCTTCCTACCAAGGGGTTTGGATCAGCAGGTTCCTGGTGTGGCCAGACTGCTCCACACTCCCTTCGAGCATTGCTTTCTTTTTGTGGGATCGCTGCTCTGCCTACAACTGCTCTTGGACCAGGGATAAGACCATGCCTCCGCGCAGCGCCTGCATTCCCGGCGGGCCGGCACTGCTGAGGTTCCTCCCCGCCTCTGAGCGCCGTGCAGCCGTGTCATCCTTTCCTTGCCTATTCTTAGCATTTATTAGCCTTGAGAGCCTGGCCGTAAGGATGCAAGCTTTCGGGGAGAACAAGCATCAGGCACGTCCCTGCATCGACAGCTCAGCCGAGCCGGCTGGACCTCTGCGAGTTTACCCGCGCGGCTCRGCAGCCTTGGCTGAGCACCACCAGCCGTCGTGTCAGCCGCTGGAAGTCACCCAGGGCGCTCCATCAAGGGGACGCCTTCCCACCAAGGGAGCCCATGGCAAACCTCCAGTTGACTTCAGCGGGAACAAGAGGCGGCTGTGAGTGAAAGATCAGATTAACGCCCTGCCCTCAGCTGACCCATCCAAGGCAACGGGCATTGGTTCATGCAGAATTTGGGCTGTTGAGTCGTCGTTCGCACGCTACCCTTCGATCAGTTCATGCTGGGGATCTGCCGGCATCCCCCCTGTCATGAAATGAGACCTTAATTCCCTGCAGTTTTTGCTCCTTAGATTTAACTAAAAAAAAAAAAAAGTAAATGATTTTCATACGTTTCAGCTATAAATGTCTCCATAAAATAGGGCACCCATTAAAATGATTTGTTGTAYGCGATTGTTCAGAGCAAAGGTGCTGGTGGAAACTCACATAAAGTCCCAATGCTTGAAGCTGTCAAGGCAATTACCCCCGAAATCCCATCCAGCTCAGCCTTGTAGAGACAGGAACAGTAGCTCTCTTTCTCCGACTTGGCTTAAAAACATTCCTGCGGCTATTGATGGAGTCGGCAGAATGAAAGCAAGCCAGGCCATGGCGTGTCTGGGGGACTGCTGTGTGTCTGGGTGGTGAACATCTCCCAGACTGCTCTGCAGCTGTGGGCATCAGTCTCTATGGCTTTATACAGCCCCAGGACTCCCGAACCACACACTTTCCCACAGCCACCAGGCACCGAGCCACTTTTAGCTCTCTCAAGTCCTCTCTGTCTGTCTGTGCTGGCTGCCTGCACACTTCTTGCCTCCCTCATCCCCATAACACTGGAGGCTGCCAGACCTCACCAGCTGTCAAGAGAAGACAACCCTACACCCTGAGGTGGATGGATARGGGCTGCCAGCCAGGGGATAGGAGCCAGAGGGAATTATCCCCACACTATGGTGTCCCCGCTCAAGGGGGATGGATGCCCACCATTTTGGGAGGTCTCTCAAGAGCCCACCTGGCTGGGAGAAGCCAGGATAACTGGGAAATTTAAAGTTGCAATGCTCTGTTTGAACAGCTTGGGATAGGCATGAAAAGGTGGCACCAAACAGGGAGAGTTAAATCCCTCAGCACTCCAGACTGTACCTTGAAGCTTGGCTGGGTGGATGCAGGAGAACGAGCATCTCTGCAGGTAGGTGGTCCCCTTGGGGCAGGAGAACTCTGCGTAGTACACGTGGGACTGGTCAGGGACRCCGCAGTCGACAGGGTCACAAGTCACAGATCTTTCCCACCGCCCCGAGCTGCATGTCAGCACCACCTCCTGCTGCAGAGAAAGCAAGGCTCCATCAGACCCCCGTGAGTGAGTTTTAATCTACTGGTTTGCCACCACAGCAGAAAGGGCTGACCCAGGTTTCAGGACAAGGAGAGCTTTCCCCCRTTTTTCCTCCCCCAACGTGCCCTTTCTCCCCGCTCTGGACACTGAGTTACAAAGCCCCTCCCTGTTCACGGGGTGATGTTTGGGGTGTGAAAGCAGTCAACGGCCCTTGGGGTAACACGCAAGCCACCTGCACAAGAGACCTTCTAATGGTTCAYCTGTAACTGCTTGCCTCCAGAAAACACTAGCTGCATGCACGCTGTCTGAGAGGTGCCAGAGCACGTTACGGGAAAAAAGGAAAATCTCTTTAAGATACACTACAACTTCTTGAGCTACAATTTATTCTCAGCTCTGTGCACTGCAATTTTCTCCCCTTGGGAGAAAGATCAAGTCTTATTTCAGCTGTTGATGGGCAGCTCTCCTGTTGATTGTTTTTCCCTAAATGCAYCAATTATCTCATGCTTCAGCCCACAGACTCCATTGAAATCAGAGGTTCATATAACCTCATTCACAAATCCTAATTACACAGCCCCTCTTACACAGCTGGGGGACTGCATGAGAACCTAGTCCCCAGTGGTCCCACCACTAAACATGATCAATGTGTGCCACGGACTTCATCAAAACAGAGTGGTGGATGACGGTGTGCCATGAGCAACCTGGTCTAGTGAAAGATGTCCCTAGCCATGGCAGGGGGTTTGGACCAGATGATCTTTTAAACGTCCCTTCCAACCCAAACTGTTCTATGATTTCCACTMTCAGACTGCTAATCCCAGCCCAGCAGTCCTCAGGCAGGGCCTCCAGACCAAAGAGGTGTCTTTCAACTGCTCCTGATGTCCCTTCACTGGCTGAGTACAACCACACTGCTTATACAGTCAAATGTGACCTGTCCTCCCAACCGAYATGTTTTGATTGAACCTGGACATGGTGGCTCTAAAGGACATCACTAAATTTGAGTCCGGTGCTCTTGGGTGCGCAGCAGGATCRTGGTGTAGCTGAACCAGGTGGAGAGGATGCTCAAGGGGAGAGCTGTGTACATTTTCCCAAAATGCCTCAAGCTGCGTAGGGTCACACAGCCAAACCAGAAACACCACTCGGGGGCTCAGGGCAGGGCACCTGCAAGCTGCCATCTGCTGTCACAGCCACATGGCAAAGCTCTGACCAGAAGTTTCCCATCTCGCTGCCAAATGCATGAAAACTGTCACGCGAGGCACATTTATTTTGCGCAGTTTCATTTCAGAGGAGAATGGGAACATTATGTTTTCCCTGGGCATGCCTTGGCCCACAGAGCTGTGTGGCTGTATAATTAATAAGCTCCCCCRTGACAAGGGGTTGAGCGATGCACCCCCAGCTGCCCCATTGCACTTCCCAGYGCCCACCTCTCCTTCGGCAAACACCGACGGCTGCAGCACGGCAAACCTGCCTGCCACGCATCATCAGCACTTGCAACTCTCCAAGGGGATGAGAGGTCCATCCTACTGACATAACCTGACTCACCTCCATCTGTCTTCACCCCTGTGCGAGTTCACTCTCTCAGACTGGCATAGGGACCAGCTCAGCCCTGAAGACCCCTCTTCCTCCCTCCAGGAACAGCCTAAAGATGGGACACACTGTGCCCACGACCCTGCCAACGTGACTGCCCAGAACCGAGGCAGCTCAGCTCTCAAGGACCCATGAGTTCCAGGTCTCCTCGGTCAACGGCCAAGAGCCGTGCTGGCTTGTAGTTTTTACGAGGCATCCCCCAGCCCTCTGGAAAGCAGGACAAACTCTTTCAYGGTGACCTCTGCGCTGCCCCGCTGGCACAGGCAGCATTGTTGCAACACAACACAAAGGAAGAAAGGCTCTCGGCRCTGTCAGCTGCCTCTAAATATAGTCGCTCTGCAATGACTTCATCTTTTCCTGAGCCACTAACTTCAGCTTTAAGAAAGAAAATGTCCCAGGGATGTTTAACCCTCCCAGCAATGCCCATCTGGAGAACAGACATGTCTACCTCTCCCTCTGCGGGAGTGCATCACCCTGGCTTGGGACATCCCCTACAGCGGCTTTTTCTCAGCAGAGCCATTGTCTGCAGGCAGCTAAGAGGACTGCAGTGAGGGAAGGAGAGAGGTCCCCAAAGCAGAGCCACCAGCACAGAGTTCCAGCACAAGAGCCTCCATTGGGCTGAGGTTCATTGGAAGAGCAGTGAGGAGGTCAGGGCTGGAGGAACAAGGTGTCCTGGGGTCACTCCAACCACCTCAGGGTGGTTAAAACTTTCTTAACTTGCACTCAGTCCAGYGGGCCATGAGGTCACCCCCACCCTGAGGTCCACTCACCTGCATGGAGCCCAGTCTCTTCCCATTGCCGGAGCGGAGGACGAAGCCCTTTTCGCAGGCCACTGTGCACGCCATGTGCCTCGGGCCATCGGAGGTGCAGTTGAGGGTGGCAGCGTGAGCAAGCAGTGGCCGCGTGCAGCTTCCTGAGCCTGCACAGGCACCATGGACACAGCTATGGAGGAGAAGAGTGATCAGCAAGCAGGTCCCAAGGCTTCTGTAGCAAGGAGGGGCTCTCTCTGGGTGGCACCTGCGTGGGATGCTCAGCAGGTCACAGATGCCTACAGAGATGCATACCTATCCCTCAGTCCCRGCTTCTTCCAGGCTTGAAGTCTCCTGACAATGATGCTAGCAGGGTACTTTTTCCCAGCTTTGCCTTGGCCGGACCTCAGCCCAACCCCAGCCCACACCCTCCCATAGACCATCACGTCCTTCTAAGCTGATGAAAGGAGGTACAGCCCAACAATGCTCCTTCCAAAATCCACGCTCTCTGGTGGGGCTGCTCCAGCTCCTCTGCCCCAGGGTGCGCAGGCCGCCTTGCTCAGAGCCTGCACACAGGCTGGCACCAAAGGGACTGGTGGTGCTCGGTGTCAGTGGACCAAGGGAGCAAGAGGAAGGAGATCATGAGGAGAGGGCAGGCAGGTGACATATCCAGCATGGCCACAACTCCCATGGCCAAAGTGGGAAAGTTTATATCAGATGGTCCTATCAAGCAGTACTCCTGAATGCACAAGGAATAAACAACAGTCATTGTAGCACCTTCCTGAGAGCGCTGCAGCTTCTCTGGCAGCAAGGAGGTCTCTACCACATGACAATTTCTCATCTCCAGCATGCTCAAATCATATTGGGCACCAGAGAACTTGTGGCAAGAGACCTCCTGAAACTGCTCTGCGGTGCCATAGGCAGTACACTGTTAGACTCACATGTGATYGCAGCCACTCACATGTGTCCTCCTGTACATATTCTGCTCACACATGTGTCTTAGACACGAGCGTGTGGGGACAGACAGTGGACAGCAAGAGATCTGCACTTGCCAAAGGCAACAAAGCCCAGACAGTTACATTGGGTGTTTCTCCTTCCTGGTAACTTTTGAATCCACGCCTCAATTTCAGTCAGCCTTAGTGCAGAATAAGACAAGATTTGCAGCAAAGGATGGTCAGGAAAAAAAAGATGAAGAGGCCTTTTTAAAGCCTGTGCTGATAGAAGGGCGACAGGTATGTCAAACCCTGTATTAGACATCAGAAAACCCACAGAGAATTCTCCAGCTGCAAGGAAAAGTATAGCTGGAGAAGCAACCTCTGCAGATACTAGGGAACCATCCATGAGATGTTCTTCAAACTAGACACAGTCCTCCCCTACACCTGGCAGCAGAGTTGCCCAAGCTTTGTGTCCACACAGCCTGTGGTGGAAGGGAGAAGCTGAACATGCTGCAGCTGTCTCCTCTGCCCCACTCTGGTCACCTTCCCACTCTGCTTTGATGGTCTTCAGCAGCTCTGCTCTTCCCACAGGCTCATGCAGCATTTCAAGTCTGTGCATGTTGATGTAAGGCTCTTTGGGATCAAGATCATCTCAACATGCACCTGTCCAGCTCTGGAGACTGAGCTGTGGCCACCAAGGTGAGATGCAGCTAAAAGGAGGAATTACCCTCCCCTGTGCACCACCTCAAGTTACAAGAGGTCCCGGTAAAACTTGCGATGTGTCACCCATCCCTGGGAAACAAACAGCCCCCTCCTCACTGCATCGGCTTCCCACCAAGGACCAGCTGTTTGGTACTGATTAATTAATCATCAGAAATAGTCCCACAGTGAAGAGGAGTGTCAGCCAGGGGACTATGGTCTCCATCAGTGAAATGCAGCCAGCAGATTAATTACCTGGGACGGAATGGGGCCAGGACACAGGGTTGACACAACAGTTCCCACAAGAAAATGCCTGGTTATCTGGCGGTCAGGCTTTATCTTTTACTAAGTGGTACCAGCGCAAATAAATGACAGCAGCCTTCCTGAAGCAGGGGCAGAGGTGCTGCAGCTTCAGGTGATGACTGGGGAGAGAAGGGAGGGAGATGCACCCGGACGCCTCCCCTCTGCTCCCTGCTTTGCACGGAGCTGCCGACAGTTTTTGTGCACTGGGTTTCACCCAGGGGAGGCAGAGGCAGCCCTTGCCTCTTGCGTTTGCTCAACCTCTCCAGCAACGGATGTACAGCTAGAAATCCCAACAAACGACATACACACACACAAAAAAACCCCAAAACCAAAAATACAAAAAACACGCATGGTGCCGACATGGACGTTAAGAGAACGCAATGTGCTGTTGACTCTGGACAAGTCCACCGAGCCAAAGACATGGTGGAAACCTGCAGGCCACAGCCCTGAAAGAGCCGGTGGGCACAGGAGGGGACCACAAAGGAGAGCAAGAAGAAAGGAGCTGTTTTTTCAATGCAGACCTGTTTATGAAGTGAGAAATGGTTTCAGGGCAGCTGCTGCAAATTCTTTCACTAGCTTATATTTCCATTTGCTTCCTTTTTAAAGAATTTGTTTTATGAGCACAGCGTTTGTCAGGTCATTAGCTTCTGAGGGCATCTGGTACCAATTGTAGCCCTCTCCCCTCCCCTCCTGCAGTCACCTTCTCCAGGCGGTTGCTTTGCTCCCCGCCTGTGCCCCCAGCGCACACACAGACACACGCTCCCATCCTCGACTCCACCTCCCCATGACGGAGCTGCTGTCCTGAACCTCCTCGTGTGCACATCTCTGCACACGCATGCCTGAAAGGGGATGAGCTTCTCCTCCTTCCAGCCTTGCTCTTGCCTCCCCCATCCCCTTCCTCACCAGGCATGGACATGCGGGGAGCTGCAGCTGGTGTGCAGCATCCCTCCTACCACAGCGCTTGGTGTTACATCAACACACTGCAGCAAGAAAGTCCTTAGCCCCGGGCGCATCCGGGCACATGGGGATTATCCAGCCAAGTCACAGCCCACATGTTGCGAAGCAGGGCTGGGAGAGGAGTGGTGGGTTCACCAAGTGGCTGTAGGCTACAGGGCAGCTGGGTGGCCATTCCAGGACCCCAAGACACCTAACTTCATCTACTCATGATGGTGTATTGAGTTATGGAGCATACACTCATTGCAGCGCTGGTTTGGAGAGGCTGGTGGCACCTCCAGACACATCCAGCTGGGCCAAGTGCTTGGCTGGAGCAGCTTTGCTGGTGCTGGTGGAGCAATGGCACGTTGTCTGGGGCAGCCTTGGCAGTGGGGACAACGCTGTTACTTAATAACAAGTAATGAAGCACTAATCCTTTTCAGCAYTTCTGGTCACATTTTGGTCTTCCACCAGTTCAGAAACATAAGCAGCAATGCTGGTATAAAGTAGATCAAGAGATCAGCAAGTTTCTTACTGTATTATTATATATGCAGAATGTTATATAGATTAGTTACAAATAAGGGATTTATAATTATAGGTCATAGTATTGAAATCTTTCTTTCTATACACACCACACATATACACTCATGCACACATTCTGTATGTGCATACAGATATATTTTAGAAATAATTAACCTTCTCTGCCCCAAAAGATGACTAACTTATCACCATTTTCTCTGTGACTAACAYCACCCCTATCCCACAAATACCCACTAGGTTTTATTTTGGAAATGATCCGAGACCTATTGACTCAAGTTCTGAGCAGCTGTTCTCATCCTATGTGTAGCTTTGAAGTCTGGTGCTGCTTATTCCAGACCTGAAGAATGGGCTTGTGTCACTGGAATCCGTCCGATTTATCAAACATATAAGGAAGCTTAAAAAATATATATCATCTCTACCTACAAACTTTGCCTTGATCACTTCCTTTATCGTTATCAGCATCATCATGACTACCACTGCAATAGTCTGGGTCAGGACACTCTTGAGACTGATGCCGTACAAGTGCAGGATGAAAAAAAAAAAAAAAAAAAGCGCCATGTGGCCTGGCCCCATCATGGTCCTCATGCCTAAAAAAAAAAAAAAAAAAAGCGCCATGTGGCCTGGCCCCATCATGGTCCTCATGCCTTACACCAGGGTTCGGGTAACATGATGGAATAAATCATTGCTCCCAGCCGCTGGAACACCCTAACGAAGGCTGGACAAGGAAATGGTGTAGTTAGCCCAGTTCTGATCTCAGCATGAAGGAGCTCTTTCTCTTTCTGATGATAAATGAAATTCCTGTATCGCAGCTGCAAACTCCTGACATTTGGCCATTTCTTATTCAGGCCGTATAAGATGTGGGATGAGCCAATTTTTTTTTTTTCTCCATGAAACATCCAAAAAATTTCCATTTTTATCCCAGCATCTTTTGAAGCTCAAACTAATGATTTGTCAACAACATTTTCACAAAATACCAAGGTTTTTCTCCTAACTTATTCCACATCAGCGCCAACCTGTGTGATTTTCTGGGCTCACCAACTCCCATAACTCATATATCAAAGAAAGTTTCAGATCTGGAAATTTGTGAAATTCTGCCTAGCGATGGCCCTAACTGCTCTGGAACGATAAGAGCTTTGTTCTGAAATGGGATCAATTCTATAATCCAGGRCAAAACTTTTCCTTTGGGACCCTTCATCTTTCTATAATAAAAGCAGGAGGCAACTGCCAGCAATGGAGCACGTTGAGCCAGTGGTGACAACGCTGGTAGGGAGACATCGTTTTGTTGTGACAAAACCCAAATTCTGAAAAGCTGAAATTTCCCATTTTACAGCAATTATTTCACAGAACCCAGAAAATACTGATGGATTTATCCAAGTCAAACTAAGCCAAGCAAAATATAGTGCAGGTGCCAAACGTATAATAAATCACCCATAAATTGCTGTAGTATCTACCCAAGCTTTCAACCCAAAGATTGCTGCTAAACCAGCCCTTATCATCAAGCTCCAACTCTAACAGAGGAAAATTATTATAAGAAGTTCATCTCGTGGCGCAAATTTTTGGGGGAGAGGGGGTTATAGGGGATGTTGATGGGAAGGTAAAGGCTTCAGCCAAATCTCCTGAAGTTAAAAGTAGTCACTGCATGTACTCTGGTGGAATCTGGATTGTAGCACTGAACATTGGTGAGATAAAAGATGTTTACCCCAATGTGGTCTARCAAAAGAAAATAGCTAGGAAATGAGAAAAGGTGTTTTGGAAATACTTGGGAATTTCTCCCTTCAGGCATGTTTCTTGTGAAGGGGAAAGGTCTCACTTTTCCAGTAAATCTGATGGCAACCATCCTTGTGGGAGCAGGCTACATGTACAGACCCAACGGTGGTGATGCTTCTTGATTATGATCTTCATTGAGGTTGCCACCTCAAGAAAAGATATTTGCTTCTGTACGTGACTCCCAAAGAAACTTGGCAAAAAAATAACATCCCTGTGAGTCATCCACTGTCATCTACCTCACAGGTAGAGAGAAGGCACCAGTAACGTGTCARATGACCTGTTGGTCCCTCTGTAGCCACAGGAGCAAGGGCAGAAAAAGAAGCAAGAGCAGATCGATCTTAATATATTTCCAGAYGACTCCTTTCCATGGTTTTTTGTTGCTTGCTACACCAAAATAGTTTTATAGAAGCACAGAAAGTGAGATTGCAGGAGATGTCAAACTTGGTCAGGCAGCTTCCCAACCTGAGGCAGGACAGCTTCCCAACCTCATCACTCCTGAGAGGAGTTGGCCTGACTCCTTCCTGAAGGCAGATGGCCCACCTGCCCATCGTGAGAGCAGCACGCAGGTAGGATTTATCTGCCAGTATTCCCCAAGGGTGCACACTCAGCTATCCCAAAGAYCACATTTATCCACATCCGATGCCCACGGCAACATGCTGCACCTTATTTCTGCCACTTCCTCTCTTGTCCAGAGGAATCCACTTTGGATCCACATCCGCCAAGAAGGATGTAGAAATAGTGGAGGGATTTCAAAAGGGAGCTGCAAGCAGGAGCCACAGCTAGACTGCAAGACTTACGCTATGAGATTTAAGAAGGAAAAAATATTTATCGTGACAGAGAGGAGATAGCGAGAGATCTGATCACTCTGTACAGACACATACACATCGAAAAGAAGTCTGCTGGCAGGAGGCATTTAGACCTTTCTGACAAGGATGGAGAAGAAGCAACAACTTTCATCTTGAAATCAGAGGGAACTTCTCAGCACAGAGGGTTACTGGATATAAGAATAGCTCAGCAGGGGAGATGGTGGACTCATCACCTCCTGCAGCCTGTGAGATAAGAGAGCCTGCTGAAGGACACGTTTGATCCAGTTTCTGTGAAGAATGCTAGTACCTGTATGTGACATTAGGGAAGGCAAGGGCAGAACGGGGGCAGGCTGGATGCAGCAGTACAGCAAGGGCTCTGCAGGCAAACCTCGGGGTCTCCCAGCGCTTGTTCCCTTCTTCACTGGACACAGGAAGGACACAATGTCTATACTGGTAAGAGAATAAAGGAATCGAGRTCAAGCTTCAGGGTTTCACCAGGAGCTGTGCCGGGGTCAGGAAGGAAACATACCTTGCACCACACAACTGCTCTGTGTTGTAATTCACCTTCCCTCAATGTATCAGGGGCCGGCCATGCTTGCGGCAAGACTGGRTGGCCCTTTCCATGAGGTAACACCAAGCACCCTGCGTCTAAGCTGTTCATCTGCTGTGTTTGACTCAAAATCAAATTGGCATTGGGAGATATATTTTTTTTCTAGGTGAGACTGGCTAGTCTCAGGGAAAGGCAGAAGATGCCTTGAGCATCCTAAAAAAAAAAAAAACCAAAACCACAAACCATATAAAGCATTAAATTGGAGAAGCTGACTAGGCTGTAGAGAGCAAATGGAAGGGGGCAGTCCATGAAAATGGTCCTTGTACCTCCAAGGGTTTCCCTTGCCACCTCACAGCTGRACAGTGAAGCCACTGGTTGAAGTGAATGATCAAGTCCTACAGTAGATCCTTGGCCACCACTGCCCATCAGGCAGTCAGGGACCCACAAGAGAAATGCCACAGGTCAACAGGCTTTGCTGCCAGAGGAGAGGCACCTTGAGAGRTCCCAAGGGCAGAGCCAAAGGCTGAGGTGAGCCCATGCCCCAGGAGAAGTGGTGATCTTGGGCTTGGTTCTTGAGTTTTTTCCTCCAGGCCAAGGAGAGAGGATGTGCATGGTGCAGTACAGACACAACCTGCTCTGATGGACCTCCTGCTGCACCCAGGAGGCTGCATTTGCCTGGGAGAAGCAGGGAACAGATGTCCAGGCAATACGTGCTGTCCTCRTGGCAGACAACTCAATGCCAGCTGTGCTGTGCATGCAAGAAGAGCCTGAGCAGATGCTAGCTGGGAGGACAGAGTGGGGATGGAGGTACATCTTGACCTGAGCATGTCCCAGCCCATCGGGGATGACCTTGGGATCCCAACATAAGTGTCCATCCACTTCGTCCGTGGTCCCTGACTGTGGGGCACCCTAGGCCAGAGAGAAGGAAAGGAAACACCAGCATCTCTACCCAGGGTCCCCACAAGTTTYCACACCAGCATAAACACAGTTCATAAATTGACCCTGCATAAATTTGGCACCTGGAAGAAAGAAAACAAACCAAATAAAACCTGCTTGGGAAATGGCCCTCTTTGCTGAGTAAAGTTTAGCAATTGAAAATATGTAAACAACCCCCTCCTCCATTTGATGTTCTCTTCCTCACACTTACTTTCCATATAAAATGAATCCAAACCAGACTCCCCTTGATGCATTAAACCCACTTTTGGGGGAGCAGAGGAGGGCACTTGCACAGGAAATACAAACACAACGCAGATTGCGTTTTGTAGCACCTTTCCTATTAACTTGCCAAGGCATTTCCCAGCATATGCTAACATAAAATAAAACACGCTAAAAATAAAACCAAGCTAAAAATAAACATAATGGAGGAAATGAACAATGTTTCCCTGGTTCAGCATATAGCCTGTACCAAGGAAAACAGGAGGGACCGTGGCTCAGTTTTAAAATACAAAGAAAACGATGAAAGCTGGAGAGTTTGAGTTTCCTGGGTGGAAACTCGCTAAAAGTCTGATTTCTGCTTGACCTCGTAAGGTTGTGACTGGGTACAGAAAGCAAAGAAGAGCCCTGAGCTGTTGGTAGAGACAGTATCGAGGGGTTCCTGGTGCTGGTAGCAAGGCGCGAGGGAGGGACACCAGGCTGCTTTGGTCTGCAAGTGCTCTTCCAACATTCAGTGCCTCAAGCGGGTCCGAAAGCAAAAGGCAACTCTTATCAAAACAAGGATGTGCTTTTCTGGTGTCAAATGCCTGCTGCATCCTGACCTGGAGATGGCTGCGTTTCATCAGCAAAAATGTGATCTCTTTGTTTTCCCCAGCCTGCAAAGCACTCTGAGATCCTTCGAGATGAAAGATGCTACAGAATACCAAGCTGTCATATATTTATTATTTTGGCAATGAGCATTTCTAGACTGAAGTCAGGAAACCTCATTTGTTGCTTTTGTAACTTTCCCTTTCTTGGGTTATTTTAGGAAAGCACTCACATGCACGTACTGTGTATACGAGGCTGGGTGTATGTGAACGGTCAATTTAGTTCTTTAAAAGAACCACGCAGATCATCTGTGATATTTTACAGTTGAATGTCTCTAAACTTCTTAAGATTTTATATTCCTGGGTTTTTATAGGGGATTTTTTCCCCAGAGTCCACYTGCCTTATATGAAATGGATTATTAGCTCTTAAAAATAAGAACACTGCTGTTTTGGAGATGAAATAGATTTTTAAAATATAATAAGGGGGGATTACTTGGATGTTTCCTGACTTAACAGRGGCAGATCCTTTATTGTTAGTGAGACTACTGGAGACTGTAAGCCTAACCCGCCTCTAAATATTCAAACCTTTTGTCCAGAAGAGCAATACTATAAATAGCATTTCCTACTCTGAAAACACTGGAGATCCAATTTACTCTGAGTGTTTGCTAAGGGCATGTGTGTAGCCTGCAATTCAGCATACAGCAGCTAAGCCAAGGCCACGGGGRGCCCGAAGGATGACAGTGAGAGGAGGAAGAGAAGATGCGAGGATCCTGCTGGGTCCTGCCGTGCCCACGCGAAGGGGACAGCACGCAGCTCTGTGCGCTTTGGCGATATGGGAACTGGTTTGTGCTTCAGCTATAATGAGGCTTTTAAGAKAAAAACATCTACTTTCCTCTCCATTTGTCCCTATATGAGCTTCTCCCCATCCATAGGCAATGCTCAGCTGCGTCCGGTCAGTCTATTCCTCCTTGCAGTCACTTCTGAGGGGGTGGGGGAAGCTCTCAAGCAATGAGAGCGCAAAATTATTTTAAAAGATGGGAAAATGTAATTGAAAAACCACATCAGTTGGCTGGGGTCTTAGAAGCATGTGTGTACATAGCTGTAACAGCTACCAGGAGGAAGCGGACTGCATTTCAGGTGGAYGCTGATCCTTTAATGTAAGGCTGAGAATAATATTTATATGCTGACTCACTAAGATTTATGTTTCTGTATAAATCACACATGCACTTAAAAAAAAAAAGAAAGTAAAAAGCAATTGCAGGATATTCATAGCTTCAAGAACTCTACATAAATCAATTGTACCATGATCCCACAAGCTTTTAGACAAACACACGCACACTCATTCATTATTGGGGATGTTCGTCCATCCAGGGCCATCAACAGAAGAAAAATGACAGTAGCAGTGATGCAATGACCCTAGCCAAAGCCCTTCAGTCTTCACGCCCCCACAGCTCCAGCAAAGCTTGGACCCAAAAGTCAGTATTCCCAATGGTGTGGTTTGAGTAACTGGCTGAACCAGAGCCCTGGATCGGCACACTTGTAACTTCAGGGAGCCTGGGATCCGAAAGCAAAGCCAGACTTGGCAGGTCTGGCTGTCGTCAGCCCCGCTACCCCTCTAGGACAGAGCCAAGCACCATCCTTTCGTTACCCTGCGGGCCCACGCCTCTACTCGGCACGCTCTTTCTGCCTTGTTTATTTAGTCTATTTTGGATGCCGGTCCTTCCCCGTCCCTTTGCCAGCACGACCCTCTCAGAGAGCAGTGCCTGTTCCGCAAACGCCGCCTCTTGTTTTCTGCGTTTCTAGGACAGGCAGACGCCCGCAAGCGCCAGACATCAATAAATTAAAGTGCTGTTGCTACTATTATTGTTATCGCTGCGTTACGACGGGGACAGCGTGAGACTTGGTAAGGAGCCTGGGATGGACAGGGAGCCAGCGCTGAGAGGAGGAGGAGGAGATGGAGAGCTGCAACCGGGGAAGCTTTATCCCCATCTCCTGCAGCGTGGGGAAGACTGGGATGGATGGAGACTGAGCTTATAAAGCACATGTGGAAGAAGCCTACATTTCAGCTTCAGCAGCAACCCTCAGCAGCAACCCCCTATAACTCCTTAGCAGAGGGAGCTTGGTTTTCCCACCAGAGAACGGTCCTTTAATGTAGTTTTGTGCAGGTGCACAGGCCACGCACAAAATCTRTTTTCCTGCTTTCCCCACTATAAAGATAAGCAAGTCAAATCTCATTACACTGGGTTTTCCAACAGCACCTCAGAAAACACCTGAGAGTAGCCACGAAACGCTCAGTGAGTAGACAAAAACTCCAGAACTGAAGCACAAAGCCCCAGAGGAGATAGGTACTTTGGGTGCCCATCAGGAAATGCTCCGAGAAGACCATACCTGTAGCGCTGGTGGCCATGTCCCTCCTCGTGTTGTAGGAGGCAGGTGGTGGGCTCAGAGCCAGGCTGAGCTGATGTCCGCAAGGCCACGGCTGCGATGCCCAYGAGTGGGGAGGAGAAGTTGAGCAGCACCGAAGCAGCCCAGTGGGATGGGTCCTCCTGGCCATAGGTCACATTGATGACAAGCGGGTTGTGCTGGCATGACAGCTCATACATCCCTGCAAGATGGGGCAAAGAAAGAAGCCGTTTGCTCAGCTCCAAGGATATCTTCTCTGCTTTTGATTTACTACTCCTGCTCCCCCACACATCCCAACAGACCAGCTCGGGAAGCAGAAGATGCTGCAAGGGGGGACAGAGGACACCAGCACCCAACTCAGTGAGAGATCGCAGCAATGGTAGGGGCTCCTGGGACAGCACGGACTGGTGCCACAGCTCACCCAAAGAGTGGTTCYGCCCATCTATGTCGCTCAGCTGGACGGTCACCCTCGGCTTGCGCTGGTTGCTTGGGACGGTGCCATCAGAGGCCAGGAAGACCAGGAGGGAAGTGGGCACCGCGGGTCTCTCAAAGCACACCTGGGCGGGAGGGCAAGAGAGACCCTGAGAGCATACCAAATACAGCCTTTCTGATCCCATATATGCAAGAAGGAGAGAAAGARGGAGCATGGGGAGAGAGAGCGGGAGCAGGGTTAGGGGGTCAGAGACTGCAGATATGCAGGGCAGCAAATGGGTGGGAAGAGAGAGAGAGGAGGGAAGGAAGGGTGCAGGAACACAGTCCTTTCCCTCCTAATTCCCCTTCTGCATTTTACTAGCCTTCCCTACATGTAGCAGTCCTGCCTTACCATAAATTTATGACATCTTCCCAGCTTCCACATTTGCTGCTCTTAAAATTAACCAACACCTGACCGAGACCTGGATAACCCCATCTCTGCCCTCCCTTCCCCAGGCTCTGACTCCCACCCCGCACGGTGCCGGTTGGGCAAGGCACCCAGAGAACACAGCTACCAGCCCTGCCACCGAAATATTTCCATTAAAAAGAAAAAAAGCCAAAGAACAGTCCCAGTACCCGGAGTGACTGCAAACTGTCCATCAGCCAACACGCGGAAAGATTTGTGGGAAGAAGTCCTGCCTGCTAGGAGAGCCGACAGCTCCCCACTTGTCTACAGCCCCGAAGGCTACAGGAGGCAGGCGGGAAACTCAYGGCATCAATCATGGCAGGACAGATGTTCTTTGGAAGTAAGAGGATAGAAATGTTTTTCTCCCCCACCCTGGTGCCCCCCACCCAGTGCTGAGATGTGTTTTGATCAAGACCCACCCTACAGAGTGTTTTTATTGAATGCCGGCGTGGAGGGAGCCCAGAAACACAAGGCGAAGGTGTATTTCGGAGGAGGACAAGTCCTGGCTGGCCAGGCACAGCCCAAGGAGCAGACTGTGGGAGCGGAGGGGACAACCACCCGATTCGCGATGGCAGCCCAGCCTCGGGGTGGTTTGTGCCACGCCAGGTATTGCTCAYGCATGGGAGCGGGAGAAAACCTTGGGCTTCATCCCAGGGCTCCCACCCTGCAGGGAGGTGCTCAGCAGCAAACACCCCATGAGCAAGTCCCCAGTGCTGCCTACATGCTCCCTTGGCCAGGGCTTGCCCTTGCACAGGGCTGGCCCTGCTGCAAGGAGTGGACCTGGAGGCTGAAGCTGCCCTCCCTTTTTTTCGTTTTGTTTGGTATATCCTCGCTGTCTCCCCACCTGAGCTCAGAAGCTGGTGAGAAAAGAAAGCAAGAAGGGAGGAAAGACGAAGAAGAGCCAGCAGTGCTCAGAGCCTGCTCCAAGGAGACCCCCAGAACAGAGCTGCAGCTGGGAAGCCCCAAGGAGCCAGCTGGTTTTAACCCAGCCACCTGCTGCCCACTCCTCCAAGCGTGGTTCCTCAGAGGAGGAGAGAGAGTTGGAGAAGTCAGGTGAGGCTTTCCCTGGACTACACAGCTTAAGGTGGAAGGTTTAGTCTTTCCCTTCCTACAGCACATCTACTTGGAGGTGAAGGACACTGGCCCCAAGTCAGACCAACAGCAGCTGACTTGACTAACATCCCAATTTTTATTTTTTTTTTTAAATATGTATTATGTGCCTGGCCACAGCAGGCTATCTTCTTAATTTTTCTCCCTCCCTCTCCCTCTTTCTGTTTAATTTCCTGCATATCCTGCATCCTGACTTGCTTACAAGTGATTTTGATTTCTCTCCTCATCCAATGTGTTAGAAACTAAGAACAAAGCATGGCCACAGATCTGCGAATCATAACTATTCCCATCTGCAGACAAACCCAAGGTGCGTGGTGGATGCTTTGTTAGGTGTCCCTACCAATCACTCTTGCCTCCAGCCCCAGTCCCTTTATGGCATGACCCAACCTTTCCCTTGCTCGTTGGTGCCACCTCTTGAGAAACACAGTAGGAAGCAATTCCTACCACCCGATGAGTTTTGTGGTGTGGCTCTAACCTGGGTGACACAGATGCAACAGCTTTAAAATGGCCATGGGAGTTGGTGGCCACGAAATGCCATGCACACATGGGTACGCATGTACATGAACAGCACCGTTCCTGTCCAGGCAGTTGGGTGTGCTAGGCAAACTGTCAACAAGAAACTGTCTTTCCTAACCCAATATGTTACCAATCAGGCAAACTCTATTAAAAAAAGGAAAAAAAGAAAAAAAGAAAAAGGGCTTATTTATTACTACTCCATAAATAATTTTATGGGYGGAAAATAATAGCACTCCTAGAGAGAGCATGGAGAACCAGTAATGAAAGTCTTTAATATAAACATCCATAGAGGAAGAGAACTGACCACAAGCTCCAATAAAACTGGAACACGCTTTAACCCCTGGTGAGAAGTGGAAAGCAAGCTTTCATCTAGGTAGGGCAGAGGGGGAGATTGCTGCTTTCTCGCTAGCAAAGGAAGAAAGGAGGCACATTTGTCATGGCCAGAGACTGAAGCCAGAAAGTAGGTTGTGAGCACACAGACAAGGAAGAAATAATACAAAAAAAAAAAAAAAAACCCACACAAAAGAGTTAAAGGAAGTTCTTTGGAGAGACAGAGGACCTCAGAGGCAATAACCGTGTTTATTGACTCAGGTTTGACAATTCACCAAGTTGTCTGAGCATCTTGGGAAAAGGTCCTCTCTAGACAACCTCAAGCAAAGCAGGGCAAGGTGCCCCTCAAACTGCAGAGGACGCAGCACGCCAGAACTCAGCTTTCCAGTAACACCAGGCAACAGCCACGAAACCTCTAAACTGTGTCTGTGGTCAGAAAATCAACGCTGTAAAAGTCACGTTGGCCTAGTCTTCAGCTCTCCTCTGTGCTGCTGGGACAGAGAGGTTTGACCCTCCAGGTGCCCTCCCAAAGGCAGCCCCCAGCCATGGAGGCAACCGCCAAGCCTCCATTGGGCTGCAGGACCAGCATCTTGGGCACAGAAGTGCCTCCTTTGGTCTGGAGTCACCAGGGGGCAGGAGGACCTGCATACCACAGCTGATTGCTGTGGGGTCAGGGTGCTCAGCAGCAACCTGGAATGCTCAGGACCCCTCAGGATGGCAGAGTATATCCAGCTACCCTCTGTTGCTCTTCACAGCCATGGGGAGCAAAGGCAACTAGGACTTTAAACACAGCTCATGCACACCCTTTGCGGGTGTAACGGCACAGCTTGACTGCGGGGAATAGTCAGGAGCAAGTTGTTTCTCAGCCTCAACACATTTCTGTGGGCTTCTGGTTTCGGGCACAGCCCTTCTCCTGGCAATCTGCCCCAGGATGGGTTTGCTGTTCATAGTGGGGACGGGGCAACCACATAAGACCCAGCCACAGGCATTTGGGGTTTGCAAAGAGTTCAGTAGGATAYGAAGTCCTATCCGAGCAGTTTTTAAGACTGCTGTAGCTCCTACAGGGTAGAAAAGGATGGGTCTTTGTCACCAAAGTGCTGGGGCAAAGACAAGCAAATCCTTCTGTGCCTGACCACAAATCCTCACTTACCTTAAGCCAAACTCCTTCATCGCCCAAGGGCATCCTCTCCTCATCTGGATTCCGAGCATTGTCTTGGCTGGGAGTGCAGGGGAACCAAGCAGCCAGGGAAAGGTCCTTTGGCACATCGTGAAGGTGAGATTTACATACCTGAAAGGAGAGATTTATTTCAATCCAGAAAGATGCAAGGAAAGTGAGAGAAAGAAACAGCACCTACAAAACCTCAGGGAAGACTCAACAAACGTTGAGAAGGATCCTAAGCTGGTTCCTAGKATGAAGACTATTAGAATGCGGGTTCCTAAGCAGGAATCACATCTCACCACCCTCACATGTGCACAGGAGGCCTTTGCCATTTTGAGGTGCTGTAAATATGCTGTTTAAGCACCCCATGGTGTCTGTGGGGCTGAGTAAGAAATAATGAGCCAAGCTGTGAGATAGTAGGTAAGACCACAGCCTCGTGATTTTGGCTGGGCTGATGAGATCCAAAGGTGTGATTCATTTGCCTGAATACCAGTCTTCTGTGCCATTCGATGCCCTATGGTATCCCAGACATCCCCATATGCCTGGCAGACAAAATCCAGGACATACATGTGTCTTTCTAGAGGAGCAGACACCTGAGACCAAGGCATCTCATTAGACGTGCACATCTGGGCAATTTAATCACGCTGTAAGTCAAGAAGATTGTTCCTTATATCAGGTCAATAGAAATGCGTGTATAAAGGGCTAAATATGACCTCTACATATTTCTTGCCCTTCTTCAGCTTGCTAGGAAAGAACACACACATCACGTTAACACTGATCAGGCRAAATCCCATCCTAGACCTCCAGGCCCTGCTCCAAAGCCCATATGAAAGATGGGAATTCTCCCATTGATTTTTCCTTGGCTTCAGATCAGAGAGTTTGAGAGCAGCACAGATGCTGATGTATGCAAGATTTTATCCTTTCAGGCCCTGACCTTATAAGGTATTAGACTTATGGGATTTTTTTTTAAACCTACAGTGAGACTACTCACACGCTCAAAGTTGTGCATTTAGCTGGTGGGACAGGGGCTGTCACTGTTTAGCAAACTGCGTGGTGAGGGGAGGTGCTCCCTGCCTTGATGAAACACCCCTTCATGTACTGCAGTTCCTGGGCTTAGGAACTGCTGAAAGAGGGGTGTGAGAAATGCTCAGGGTCTTCTACTGGCTCCCTGCATGGGAATATAGCAATCAATGAACACTTCCAGAGCTGCTCTGAAGATTTGGGTTTTGCTTCAGTACACTCCCTGCAGCAGTGACTTCCCCAACTTTACTGCATGGGCTTTGCTAGAAAAGTCTTTTTTTTTGGTGTTTTTTTTTGGCCATGCCTTCGCTTACCTTCACAACAGGCTCTCCAGTGACCAAGGAAGCAGGGCAGGACTTTGCGTCCTGATGGGAGGCGTAAGCTTTCGCTGCCCACAGATCCACGTATCCATCGGGCGTGTAGGGACCACAGTCCAGGACACTGCTTGTCTTCTCGAACGGCTCACACACACCRTCCCCATTGTGCACGTAGCACAGGCTTGGCTCCCCTGCAAGACCAGAGRTGACCTGTTTACAAACCGGGCTCCAGGCACATACATCTCCTCCTGTCCCGGGAGGCATGCTGGCTGTTTAGCCTGGGGATTTCCCACCACAAGGGCCTGACAAGCTCTGTGGATCACTCCAGCTGYAGATCCACGTTTTGTTGTGATGAGCTGCATTACCCCCACTCTGAGGAGCAGTGTGAATAAGGTACAGTTTTGAGACATCCTTTTGAGGCAGAAGTCAATCTATTTGGACTCACCGACACAGTTGAAGCCTTTTTCCTTTTTACACTTCCTGGAACAGCCATCTCCATCCAGCAAGTCGCCATCATCACATTCTTCCTCCAGGCTCCTAAGAGGACAACAGCCAGACGTGTTAACACCACCCTTGACTCACCACTCCTATGGTTCTGCCCAATCATGAGTGGAGGACCCCATATCTTGGTTCCATTTCCACAGAAGCAGGGAGAAGAGGAAGAACCACATGTGGAGTAAGCTAGAAGAGAGAAAACACCATACCTTTCCAAGGGATAAAAAGAGGTTGAAAACATAGCATATGGGAGAAGGCACAACTGTACTGTGACTTTCTTATAAGACCTGAGGCAAGAACTAGGGGAGAAAATGAAGCTATATACAACGGAGGAAATAGAGAACTAAGCATCAGGAAGACTTGCTGCTGGAGAAAGCAAGTGTTGGAGTGGACAGGAGGTTCCGAGATGCGGCTAGTGTTTCAGTGGGAGCTGGAGAAGGGGAGGCAGGAGAAGGGAGAGAGAGAAGGTTAGCCCAAGAGGAGACAAGAATCAGCCCCCAGCTGACATGCATGGTGTCTCATGAGGAAAAGAAGCCCATGCCATTTCCTTGAAAAGGTTCTGTCCCCATACTGCAGAAAATAGACCTGATGGGAAAAGCTGGGAAATGCCTTGATTGGTACCCTTTCCTTTGTGCACAGAGTTACATATCCCAAAACACAAGGAGCAAAAAAACTTCAGACATACATCTTGTGATGCTCACCYACCTCCACCCTCATCTAACATGAAAGATCTACTGTGTCCCATCTTCCCACCTTTGGCTCATTGTTCCACACATGGTAGAAAGGAAAAACACTTTCACAGACAAAGCTTCCTGCATGGCCTTCCCCACAACAGCTCAGGAACAGGAAAGTCTGCCAAAAATCTCAGATGCTATCTGCCCATTTCCGCTCTTCTCACTTTTTTATCAGCTTTGACAATGGAGTCTAATGTGGCCATTCACTGTCTCTGGACAAGGTCTTCAGCTAGTGTGAATTCATGCTAAAACCATACCAGATTACACCACTTTAGCAGCTAGCCCTGCTGTAAGCCTCTTCGCCTTGCTGGGTCTTGGACGATACCACAATCCCTCCTGCACTTGCTTCAATCGTCTACTTTCCTCACACTGTTAAGAAAGCTGTTTTCAAAGGAAAGCGATTCTGAGTAACCTGGAAGTTGAAGTCTGAAAAAGCTGAAATATGGAAATTTGGCATAATTATCCCCAGACGGAGAAGGTGAACCACTGGAGTCTCCCAATATAGAGATGGTACATCCCTCATCATTTGGGGTCTCCAAGCAGAGACCAGGCGGTTCTCTAAAGACACCACACCATGTGGGACTGCTCTTGCTGTGGAACCTTCTACTGCAGGGCCACCACCGTGTGCCAATATATTGGTCAGTCCCAAAGGCGCATCCCTTTGGGGTCAGACTCTGTGACAGTTTGCTGAGATGGGCCAGAATCCAAACACTGCAGTCAAACACAGAWGATGTTCAGGTTGGACCCCTCATCCAGATCCTGCTTCTCAAAAAAGATCGTCTCCATCTCCTACGCACATGGTATTTTACAAAACATAAGCTCTATAGTCAAATCTGCTGGAGGGATTCAGTGCAGCATCTTCAGTCAAGTACCCATGGGTGGAGGACCAACCCAGTGCTTCCCTTTGGGGCAGGATGACCTGACAGCTTAAAGAACCTCAGTTGAGAGCTTGAGTTTCTTGACTTACGTGGTCACCTTCCCATCCCCACAGTAGGGTGCTCCGTGGACATGGACAAGCGGCGGGGAAGCTTCTCCTGAGGTTGTCCCAGAGACTGCCTGCACCTGGTAGCGGTACACCTGCCCAGGCGTGACTTCCCTGCAGGAACAGAGAGGACTTGAAGAAAGAGCAGGAGGGAACAGCCCATACATCTGCAACAGATTTGCTCACCGCAGCTATAGAAGTCACGTGTGTGTGCCCATGCAGTATCACAGTTTGACATTCGTCTTCGTACTCTAAACTGCCAGAGGCAGAGACTGTGGGAAGAGGGTCTCTGCCAGGTCGTGCAGAGGGGCCTCCTGCTTATTTCCCTTATTTCCCTAGCTGAGCTGGGGAGAAGTGGCATTAACTCAAACAATTATTTTACTGGTTGCGTTGATGGGGAAAACGTTTCTGGGTTTAATAAGCTCCTTCTAGTTAGCCTGGGCTCATGGGCAAGGGTCATGCTAGCATGGTGGGTCTGCAGCAAGCTTCCTCAATGCTGAATAGGAAATCTGCTCATGGCATTGAATGTAGCAATTCCCGGGGGGTGGGAGTGAGGAAACAAAAACACAAGCAAAACCCTCCAGGGATTCAAAGGCAGGACCTGAGGAGGTCGTCAAAACTGTCCCAGCCACCCACTCAGCTTGCAACGGCACAGCCTCGTCACTCACGTGTCGACGAACTGGCGGTACGCCTGTGCCGGGGCGGCGGGGGATCCGTTTGCAAAGGGGGGGTCGCGGAGGACTCGGTACTGGATCAGCTTGCAGGCAGAGCAGAGAGAGCTGTGGGGCATGGAGGTCAGCAGGGCTGTGTCTATCTCCATCCTCTCATCAAAGGTGTAGATTTTGACTCCGGACACCTTTTTAGGGATGTTGAGCTTCACGGTAAATGGGACATCACAGAAGGTGTCCAGGGGGCCCAGATGGATGGACTCCCCCTGCTCTGTCAGGACTTCAATGTCAGACAGCGCCTTGGGAGAGCCYGTGGAGAGGTACGTGGTCCAGAGGGTGAGGGAATCGGGGTAGACGGGGTGCAGGAAGCGCAGCTCCAGGATGCAGCCATCTGGCTGGGGGCATGGCACCGTCATGTTCATGTGGTACAGGTGGAGCTCTGGACTCCAGGCCTGCAGGCTGGGCTCACAGGGTTGATCCACATCCGGGGGCCCTGGGCAGGAGGGACAAGGAGGAAGCTGATGAGAACCAGGGGACAGCTGACCTCACAGGGGCGATCCTCCCTGCAGCACCCTGTAGGTGCTTATGCATCTCTTTCCTTAGCTGCACACCCATGTGGTTTTGCACCCACTACAGGCATGTGCCAGAGCTGGTGGCATCTGCCCTAACATCCTGGTAAGCAATAAGCACCACTGGTATCCTAGCTCCTGGGTATGCATATGAGCACAAGGCTTGGCAGATCTGGTGTCTCACAGCCCTCTACAACAGGGACAATGGTATCCACGCTGCAGCTGGTCACAGTGCCAAGSTCTAGAGACAGCCTGGACACAGCTGAGGGACGTGAAACTTGCTCTTCAGTCTCATGGACACAGCAGGCTTGCCAAGGGCACCTGAATGCCAAGTCCCTGTGGCTCCATGGGTTTGGAYATAGGCTAAGCAGAGCAGAGACCAAAGCTTTCCACAGGCACGTGCTGGAACAGGTCACAGGCAGGAAGGGACCAGGTCCAAAGCAAGCCAGGGAAGCAGCTCTGGAAGGCTTTTCTTCCACCAGGACCTCCAGGACAGTGCCCAGGCTGACCTCAGATCCCCAGCCTRGTGGTGGATTAGCACTCAGCAAGAGAAATACAGCCTTGGGCTTTCAGTCTCAGAAAGCATCACTGGAATTCATCATCCTGTAGTAGAAATACCCCTGTCTTCATCAACATTTCTTAGGGCCCAGTACCAATTCAAAGCCTGTGTCCATTTAATATTAGTCTTCTAAACACCATAAAACCTGTCTGTTTTTCACCAGAGCAAACATGCACTTGTGATAACTGCTGGTCATGCATAGGAGAAAACAACATCCAATAATTCTAGAAGCAGTTTTAATTTGCCAATGGATCAGACAGGTGGGGGAAACAGGAACCACTGATAATACATGAGCTAAGCTTTGAATTGTTTGGTATCACTGAATAAGCACGAATTTGATTATTTCTTTAAGTTGATTCTCCCCCCCCCTCCAAGTTGCAATGCTAGCAAGAGATACTTAAAGAGTTTTCAGACACAGAATCTCAGCTACATCCTGACACTCCTGTTCTCAAAGCATGGGCTACATCCCAAAGGTGTAATAATGTCCAAACTGCACCTTCTCTGCAACCACCCTGGCACATTTTCAGTCGRCCTCAGTGGCTCAAACGTGCAGATGCACAGAACTAACAGATCCTCTGGCTCCATGTGGTTCAACAGCAGCATGTGCACTCCCTACAGCTCACAGGATCATCTCACCTGGTCTCCTGCCTCCTCTGCTTTGCCATTGGATAAGTTGTGGCACTATGAAAAGCCCAACAGCTCCTATGGCAGCTGCATGACCCTGAAAGCCACCACCATGCCCACAAGGTGGGTCTCTAAACCAACATCTGGTTGCACGTGTCTCAGCACAAAAGAAGTTGTGACACCCTGCTGTTCACCCTGCCAGCGAGGAATTACATCCAATCCAAATTGCCCAGGATTTGGTACAGACTCAGTGGGACTGAGCAARGGGCTCCTCTTGCTCCCTTTGGACAAGGCTGCATCAAAGCCTGTCAATGCCTCAGAGGTTTTGGGTGAGGTCCCAAGATCTATGTTGTAAGACTTTTATTTCAATGAACTGCCCCTCCCTTTTGACCAGTATCTCTCATTAACACCTTCCTGGGCAACGACTGGGGTTAATATTGGGATGTCAGTTTGTTTGTCCAAAGCCAGCTGGCAGTTACCAGGTATCTCCTCTGGGCACCTAGAATTCCTTCCTGCAATAAAAAGCCTCCCCAAAGAGGAGGCATCTCACTCTAAAAGAAAAAAAAGCTTCTTTTGCTTTTCCCAACAAGATCTCATCTCTGTCCAGGAGATTCACAGCCAGGGGAAGAGAGGAGGTGTTTACCCTCTGCTTCTTCTGGGGTCCAGTAGCCGGAGGAATCACAGACCCGAGGGGAAGAGGCCTCATGCACATACTGACGGAAGGTGCCGTCCTCTGCACAGTCATCGCAGAGCGTGTCCTGCTCTCTGCAGACAGAGGACAAAGGCATTGGCATGTCTAATCATGACTGGTTAATTTTCCATCCACATTTGTCCAGGCAGGATCAGATGGAAAGTTAGAAAAGCAAAGTTAAGTGSGAAGCCCCTGCGCATATCATCCTGCTTGAAATAAGCTTTGTCAAAGACAGGAGAATAAGAGTGACCATGGAACAAGCCAGGTTTAACCCCTCCTCTTCTACAGGCTCTCTGGGTAGTCTTGGATGAGCCATTGAATCACCTGTTCCCTACCCACGAAGCAGAGCTAACAGACTTCATGCTTCCCAGGGCAATGCCTCTGCAGTTAGGTGGGTGCACTTGGGTCTATCTCCGCGAAACCCCCGAGTCCGGTTTTTGGCTTTTGTCACTACTGCAATACAAGACAGTTACAATAATGTCAATTAAAGAGGGTACCGCTGTGCTCTCCAGGAAAGAAAAAGAGACTTTTCTGTGATAAAGACCAGCCTCAGGCCCTTTCCTTGGCAAGTTCGTCACAGGGGATGCAGAACCCCCACCATGGACCAGCTCCTGAGCCAGTTATAAGCGAGAGCCGGGGATAGATCTGAAGACCCAGCACCTGCCTCCTAGACCCATATTTAACATATGCTTATGGTCCCATAATAAAAACATAGACCTAAAACCTAGTGGAAAACGAAATGTTTTAGTAATAGGGGCTGCTGAATAGAGGCATTGGTGGCGTATCCAGGTATTGGTGACTCCCCAGTGCTGAGGAGAAGGAAGACCCGGTGCTCAGGGCCATGCACTGCTCGCCAGCCAAACTACTCTGGTTCCTCAGTAATGTTTCTCTGGCTTGAAAAGTTTCCTGACTTACCCCCAGTTAGTTACACCACGAGTCCACGACAGTGCTGGGAACGAAACCCAGCTCTTGCGGTTCGAGCTCCCTGCCTTAACCACAAGGCTGCATTTCCTCCTGGTAAATGGCTATTTTATACAATAAGTGCTAAATGAAGCTCATTTTTCATTCCGTGATTGCACTCTGGGGTTTAAGAATTGGCATTGCCTCCCAACACTCTTTGGCTTCCCCTCCCGGCACCCCGACAGCAGAAGGCTTGCAGGAGAGCCCACATGCCAGAGGAGCCATCGCAACGGCCYGGCTCTCGTGTCTGAAGGCTCTGCTGGAGACGACCAAGAGGGAAAGGGGATGGGGGRGTCTGCACCATAAAGGGTCTCTTGTCCCTTCCTAGCAGGCTGCTGTGCAAGCCCAAGACCATTGCAACAGCAGATCCCTTACCTCTCGTGGATGACACCACTGATGGGAGGCAGCCAGTAGATGCTGAGGGAGTCCTGTGTCTGCCCCGTGACCATGGGAGGAATCGGGATGGGTGCGGGTTTCTTGCTCTGGCTCCAGCGCTGGTACACCAGGTCCAGGTAGCAATGCATCCGGGCCACTTGGTTGGGGGTGAAGGTGTTGGTGCAGTCATCATCTGGGGAAAGGGAGGCCAGGTTGAAGGTGGCAGGGATCGGCCAGTAGGGCACAGCAATGTGCACCCTTCCTGACCTCCAAACTCTGTTTTGGGGACCTCTAGGGAGACCTAGGAGACACCAGCATGTGGTGGCTCTCCTGCCAGGACTCTCTGGTGTCGTGTGTCCCCAAAGCCACAAGATGGCACTGCCTCAGCAGCTCCACATCCCCGCACTTGCTTAATGCTGGCTCACACCAGCTCTAACGCCCGGGCAGTGCCACCATCCTCACGGGACAGGCGGTGGGTCAGCAGGGGGTGACAGAATTACTCTTCAGGCTTTGGTCCTCCTGGGCTGCCAGAAGGAACACCAGTCCTCCGTGGCATGCCTTTGGAAACCAAGCCAAAAGGGCTGAACTCAAAGGTCCAAAATTATAATAGTAGTAGTAATAATAATAATAGTTGCTTCAGGACTGGAGAACAAAGGCACACCACCATGCAGACAAGAACAGCCTTGATGCATGTCCAATGACAGACTGGCAGGGAGGGAGGGATGGAAACAGCCTGCAGCAAGAAAGGGGTTAAGAAGCTACTGCAAGCACAGGGTGCAGCCTGCCACATCCCTCCCCAGGAGGGACTACATCAGTTAGGGAACGAGGGAAGGGACTATCGATGGAGGCGGAAGGGAGAGAAACACAAGTTTCTAGGGAAGGTGACCCTTTACAATTTCTAACCATGATTACTCGTTACCTGTGTAACTCATGTAGTTGTTGAAGGGAGTTCCTGTGAAATGTGTCTGGCCGCAGGTGTCATTGGTAGGGTCTGGATCCCGACAGAGTTTACTCTTTGGGGTGGGGGCAGTGTCGGCACAGAGGTCTCCCGTCTCCATAGACGGAGTTGTCTCCCTGCAGGGATCGTCACAAGATTCCCGCTCGCTCACTCCCTTAAAGACATGGTACAGCCCCAGGACATGTCCCACTTCGTGGATCATGGTGTTCGTGTGGCCATGCATACCGTAATAAGCAGGGTTGAGGACAACTCCACCTAGAATTGCAAGTACAAAGAACATCATCCAGAGAAAGAGACAAGGGGTAGCCACCGTTACTCACCTGTGCTAGGTAAAACTCCTCTCATTGTGCTTCCAGGTCACAAATGAGGTGCCAGATGGAGACGTGAAGATGGACATATTCACCCTCTTGTAGGATGGGAAGAGGGCTCCTTTGCCCTCTTGGGCTGGAATGCCGTGGGTGGTTTTTCTTCCCCTTCTAATCATACCACTCCCCCCAACATCTTCAATCATTTCAGCTTCCATTTCCCTCTGTGTCTTTTCACATGTTTATAATTCAGTGTCTGCTTTGGTTCACACTTACAACTCCAAATGAGGTTTGGAGCGAGGGCACCAAACCGAGACATGCTGTGAGTTTACAGGGATAATCTTTTGAACCAGGGGACAGAAGACATTCCCTAGCCTAGACAGGTGGCCAAAGCATGCCAGCTCCCATGGCAGGTGAGAACAACAAGGTGCCTAGCAAAGTCCTGACACAGTTGGCTGTGCCAACTAGCAGCCACCTTCAGGACAAGTCCATATGAAGATTCAAATGCACTGCCTCTGTCCCCTGCTGAGAAAACATCAATTATCTGTTGCTTCAACCTCCAAACCAGACCCTAAGGAGTAAACTAAAACTCTCATGAGGTGCTGTTGCAATCCACTAAGTTTCTATCACAAACCTGACCCAAATTCACTGTGTATTTCAGAGTAGGATTTTCCAAAATGCAGCTTCTGAAGATCCCTTCCTCCCCTTCAGAGGGGTTTGCATGTGGGCAAGGTGCACCAAGTGAACCAGGTGAGAATCCCTCACCCATCACAGTCCTACTCCTCTTCACGGGGGCACCCCAGCCCCTTGACTCAAGGGGGCACAAAGGGACAGTTCATCTCCAAACCAGTTTGGTGCAGGTTCAACTCTCAGGGATGCTGGAGCATAAGTACAGACTAAGTCCCCCAGAAACTGCCCAGAGCTGCCATCTCATATTGACAGCAACAGCATGGAGCTGGAGAGGGACTCGTGCTGATCCTGCCCTAAGCTGACCCTTGGCTGCAGGACAAGGTGCCTTTCCTCTCCTGCCCACCCGCCTGCAATGGGAAAAGCAAGGATCAACGATGCTGAGGGAAGCCACGTGGAGCAGAGCCTTCCCTTTGCTCACTGCCAGCATCTCCAACTCCTGACCTGGGATGCACACCCTTTACTGACAACTCTGTACCACATCTGTTAGGAAGCTGTCCATGGAGGATGCTCAAGAACAAAACGTACCTCTCTTCTCTGATCTCCTTTTATTTCTTTATTTTGCCCAGATGAAAATCTCTTTGGAAACTTTTTTTTCTCCCTGCTTTGAGGCTTTTCATTGGCCATTTCCTCCCTTTTCCTCTTCTTGTTTCCTTGCTCCACCCAGCATTCCATGCTGCCTTACAGTGRAGAAGCAAGGGCTGGGGAATATCAGCAAGACGAGGGGGCAAAAAGCAGACCCGAGCATGTGCCCAGGCTGACTCCAGGCAACGGGAGGCTGTTTKTACCCAACTACTTTTAACCCAGACAGCTTGGATGGCAGTGCAGTGAATAGTTGGCTCTGGCACAGCTTGCTCCCTCCTTTGCAAGGCCCTGGAGGATTTACTGTGCCAGCTACCTCACAGCAGAGCCTCTGCTACTGCATCTCTGCTGATGATCGCTGCACCTGCCAGCAAAGTTAAAATGGGCAGAGGGCCACCGTGTGATCCTGTCTCCAGCCACAGCATAGACTGCTTGAAATCTGCTCCTGGATCAGCTCCATGTGCTACTGGACTACCTCATGTCCTCAAGTACAGGGTATTCCTTCCAAGAGAGGGCTTTCTTCAGATCACGGTGTCCCTGGCAGGACACCAGCAGGTCTGTGACTCCTTTGGTGGAGCCATGCTGGGTGAACGCTGGGTTGGGGCTGGAAAGGGGCCTTTGGAGGTGCCTTGAGCAATTCTCTCAAGCCCAACAGGGTTGCAAGAGGGTGAAGAAATAAGGGTGGCATCTTCTATGGAGCATCCTGCATGTGTGGCTCATAGAAGGGCTGAGAGACACCACTAACCTGTCAAGTGGCACCATTTCCTAGCTAAAAATTCATGTTTGTTGTTCTTCCCCTCCACAGTGTGGATCTTAAGCCCAGGGCAGCTTGGCTTGAGGCAAAGGATGGGTCACAAAGTAGCTGTATTCCCTTTCTCCCCAGCTGTAAAACACCAGAACAGAGGACCTTGCATCCCATCAGTCAGCTTTTGACCCTTTAGTTGGCTGGACATGGGCCACAAGAAAGTAGAAAGGTTGAAGAATCCTTTTGGAACCTTCCTGTTGTGTCCCGCCAATCATTAGGTTTTTGCAAGCCATCCCCCTCTCAATTACTGGGCTGGTAAATGCTATCGATAGCAAAGGGCATCCCATTGATGGAGAACCCAGCGGGCACATAAAAAAAAAAAGCTGCTTCTCATTTTAATCAAAACAGGACATGAGAGAGGAGAGAACAGAAAGAAAAGGCATCTCTGCAGCCAAACCCAAGCCTGAGCAAGGCAGGGGGCTGCCTGCCCAAAGGTCTAAAAGGAGGAATGCACACGCAGAGAGAAAATAGTGTTCATAAACAAAGAAATGAGATGTGGAAGCCCTGCATGCATCCTGCAGCACTAACCACAAGGAATCAGTCTGAACACCAGGGGCACAGGAGGCCCTGTGACCAAGCAGCCCTCCTCCCAGCAGAAACCCAACACTCTTCCCATGCGGGGGAATAAATGGGATTCCAATACAGGGAGGGAGAAAACTGTCACAGGGGAGGGATGCCCAGGCTGGGATACCCTGTCCCCCCGGCTCCTCTCTGCTGGCTTCCCCTATCCCATTCCTCCCCCACACTCCACAAGGGCAATCATACTTTTAGTACTTTTTTTTTTTTTTTTTTTTTTTTTTTACAGATAATTTGATGGCAGGATTAGAAACAGCATGAGAACTCTGCCTTCCTTCCAGAACATCCCTGTCCCTCCATTCCCTGTCCCCACAGCTCCCTGATGAGCTGGGATAGCTCCCAGCTTTGGACCAGGAAGTTGTATTTCCCCTCTGCAGAGTCCTGGCTGTGAAGCCAAGATGTGGAAGTGTTCGTAACATCCCAACAAGACCAGTCTCCCCTCTCCCTCCTCTGCAGATCAGGCTTTCCTTCTCACCTCTGCCTCCTCCCGGCCTGGGAGATGGGCTAAATTGGGCTTTAAGTGAACCCTCCCTCTCATGCCTGAGAACCAGCCCAAGGAGGCCCCCCAAGGTCAGCATTTACACAAGCAAGCTAAAAACTTCAGTGTCATGTCCCTGTGACATCAAGGGGGTCCAGCACTCCAAGGCAGGTGAACCAGAGTCATCTTTGGACTTGCTCACCCAACCGAGACCAGGCAGCTGGAAAGCTTCAGGTCTGGCCTCACAACATCGTCTCCCTCCAGACCAGACCTACCAGCTACAGCTGCAGAGCTGGTAATATCCCCAAGGTCAAGCCTCAAGTTTGCTCAAGCAACAAAAGGTGCCCAGTCCATCAATACTGTGAATGATCAGCACTGGTGTGGACCCCACTTCACACATCCCTTGGAAGCTCCCAGTCCCAGGACGTTGCCCTGCTTCTAGCCATGATCAACGGCAATGCTGAAGGACTCGGATTCAAGCCAGCCCCCAGGAAGCCAACCTGTTCCTGGGTCAGGGCTGTTGTACAGAACGCGTGCTCAAGCAAGCACGGGATCTTTAAACAGCAAACCACAAAGTTGAACCTGTATCACAGGGCCTGTTTTCCCCAAACACTGAGTCACGGCAATTAATGGAACAAACGCATGACGGTTAGTCAGACAGGAAGATGGCCATTGCTTAAGGTACCTTTGATGGAACGGTTGGCTCTCCTTCAGGATCCACTGACCTCAGCCAGATATATGAGCTGGCCTCAGCTTATATAACTACAGAAAGTATTTATAACATCAAATGTTCACAATTCCCTTGCCTTTCGACCATGTTCATGTGAACTGTATTTGCATACAGCTCCACATGAAGTTTAAAGCGTCTGCATTATTACATTTGCTAGGGTTTTTTAGGCAAGGATTTCCACTGCGGAAAGCTAAGTTTTTTATAGGACAGGAGTTCTTCGACTCCTTGTGTTTTGTAGTTAAAAAGATTTACTTTTAAGTTCTCAGAAAATTCATTCCAGATTCCAAGCAAGAACTTTGAATTTGAGAGGAATTCTTTGTGATTATGGTGGAAAGGCCGAGAGAGACAGTATGGTTAGAGGGAGCGGTGCAAACAGACCTGAGATTTTCTACCTCTGCTGCTAGCTGGCTGCAAGTTGTCTCTGTCTAGGAGCTCCACAGCAGCTGAAATACTGCCTACAGAAGCATCATAGACCAGTTCACCCTCTCCAAGTCAGTAATTATCTCTTATGCTTCAATGAATGTAGTTGCTGTTGGTATTACTGCTGGTATAAAATGGTAAACCATTCCTAAACCTTCAGGAAGGCTGCCTGAAATTCAAATTTACTCAGGAAAATAATCTGGAGGAGAGCGATAGATCTGTACGTCATCAGGATGGGAATGGTGACTTAAATTTCTGGTAGCCCAAAACAAGCACAGGTGAAGAAAAGGGGATGAAAAACAAAGTTCACTGAAGACTTCCAGAAAGTAAAGACACCAACAGGAAGGTGAGGAGGACCCTCTTGAAAGACACAGTCAAAGGTCATGAAAGAATGATTTCTAAGGAGTTCAAAGTCCAAATGGCAGATTAAAAAACATCTAGAGAAGAACTGATGGAGAACAGTTTGGAAACAGTATGTTTAGTGAGCTTTGGGATAAGAGGAAATGTTAAAATAAAAGAAGGGAATGCAGTTGGAGAGAAAAAGTCTCATGGTACTTCTCTTGAAAACATCTAAGAAAGTCTAGTTCAGAGAGACAAACAGAACAAAATCTGACTGAGGCTCTCTGGAGCCAAGAGGCAGGTTAGCTTCTTGGAGAAGTCAAGTCAAACTCAAGGAGCCAATTTGATTCAGGAGGAGGACGAAAGCATGAGAGGGTCTGCACATGTGTAGGGAAAAATCAGCATGGCATTTCTGCTCCATGGGAGCAGACATGGGGGGAGCAGGGCCTCTGTGCTGATGTTAATGTTTTAATGTCAGGATAGACAGGAGATTAGCAAGGTTCAGTGCAAGGGAAGGAAACTGTCTTCTTGGAGACAGACCATTCTCTTGTGTAAAGACCTGTCTCCACCCCTGGTCATTGTTAGGTCTGTAAAGCTCAGGAATTTTTCTCAAACTACTATTCACTCCTCCCAAAGTTTTCCTTGCTCTTTCCTCACTGCTTTGCATTCATATCTACTCAGATTCTCCAGTAGCCTCTTGTGAGAGGTTTTGTCAAAAGCCATATATTCATGACCTGCTCAGTCCCAAGTTTCTTCTGTGCTGGACAATAATATACATTGTGCATGGTACAAAACACTTGATGATGTGGTGGAGCCTATTGTTTACAGAGAACAGAGTCTGCCACCCATCCTCCCGAGCTCATTAAATCTAAAACCAAGGACAGTCTTGAACCAAAGTCTTCAGTCTGTGCCAGAGCCTCAAAGAAGTTCAGATCCAGCTTCATACTTCAGAGCTCTGGCACCAGAGCCAAGACAACACCCCTTTTCCCCTGAACCGCTGCGGTAATACCCTGATCCAACATTTCCAGATGGTGCCACCTCTTGTGTCCCTGGCTGGACACAAACTCTTGAGACCGCAGCTAAATGAGAGCTTTTGATGAAATCAGTCACCCCAATTACCCCTCTGTACAASTCCTTGCAAGCCACTGGGAAGGGTCTGAAGAGAACATGTGTGGCTGAAGCACTTGCTGTAGTAAGATGATTGTCAAGCTGAGTCTTGGAAGTGATTTCTGGAAGCTGAAGGAATAAATTTCATGGAGATTTGCCTTCCTCAACAAGCAACTGTAGCAATACGCTATTGAAAAAACAGTCCTGAAACTCATTGAGGCAGGGAAACTGGCAAAAAAGAACTTTAAAACAGGTCTTTAACAGCAGCGCAAGGCTTTTAAGGGTTGAACATCACACACTTGTAAAAGCAGAAGGTCTAGGTCTGCTGTGCAGGTGTCAGGAGTAATTTTTCCAGTTACTTATTGAGAAACACTTTAGATGTTTTGACTGCAAAGTGTAAAGGGCTTTGCCAGAAAACTCCGACATTGAAGAGGTGGAGGGAGAGGCAGGAAAAAGAGAGACAGCAGAAATAGGAGAAAACACACAATACATTTACATTCTAGTGAAGCAGTTGCCATTTKGACTGTTTTGTGGCCTGCCAGGGCTGATGACCTTAAGGGTCTGCCTTGAATTCACTGAMGCCAAGGAGAACCTTGCCTCCAGCAGGTAGTAAGCCAAGTTATAAAAACATGGTTTAATTTGATAGTCATCCTCACATTTGCAGCTGGATTCAGAAGTGGCCAGTGCTCGCTGCCTGGTCAGCTCTGGAGTTGCTCAGACCTGGAGTCTCGGCTCTGAAATCACTAAGTTCACCGTTTCCAGAATCCTGGAAGACAGACCTGGAAGGTCCCAGAGAAGCCAAATGTGAGTCTAAACCCCTCTCCAGAGCCTGCACTGATGGTGAAACTGCAGCTCTCCCCAAGCTCTTTGTCCCACTGTCTCACTGCCTTCACCATTAAAAGTTTCTCATAACAACCTGGAAGTACCTTGTCAGGACACCTTATCCACACGGACACAGGGAACAGGCAGCTCCTTTCCTTACAGCAGCAGCTATCGGTACACCCAAGGCCTGTTATCATGACCTTATTAAACAACCTCAATGTTGAGCCAAATCATGGCTGCCTCTTTTTGCCAAGTCAACCAAGACAGAGGAAAACCAACAACCCTGAGATCCCATGAGTGGGGTAGCTTACTTACCCAGGTGACTAAGGGCTTCTTTATCCCATGGCCAAGTGGCAGCGCCAGCCAACTCTTCCCTCACCGAACTGGCGAAGTAAACGTTGAGGAAGTGGGTGCTGTTCAGCTGCAGTGCCTCCTTCAGCTCCTTCACACTCACGTATGCCCTGTAAGGACAAGGGAGAGGGRATAGTCAGCATAGACTTCAATGGAGCAAAGAGGAAAAGCAGGAGCCACCCGTAGATATCCTGGAAAGGGTGCAGCAGTCCTGGAGACCCCATCCTCAACTCTCTGAAACCAACAGCGTTTGGTAAAGCATGGCAAAAATCAGCAAGTTTCAACAGATGTCCCATGACACTACTAATTCTGCTCTGTAAGGTGCAAGTTCTGTTAGTGAGGGGTTTGGGAGGGAGGCAGTCATGCAAATCTGAAGTTTTGCTAATTACAGTAGCTTTGTTGATGAGTTCTCCTCTTAGAGAAGGTTTTCCAACAATGGGGACAGAACAGAGCCCAGACAATAGGGTAAAAGGAGACAAAATGGGAGGAGAAACAATGAGAGAAGAAAGAAAATGCAGAGGTCAGTCCTGCTAGGGAAAAGAAAAGGAGTTTGGCATCAGAAAAGTGGGCTTTGGGTGGGGGGGAAGTGAGTTTTCCTCAAGGTGTGAGGAGAGAAAGGAATCCAGAACTGCAGCTGGTTCCAACAAGGGAATTCAGGGGTCATCCCTGATACAGGTCAGGGCAGGAATGGACATCAAACCTTATTCTTTGGAGCAGAGAGGGTTTGCTAGCTGGGGCCAAGAAGTCTCTTCTCCAGCTTCTCTAGTCTGTCTGGAGAAGCTCACAACCATGGCTCTCCATGCTATCCTTTTCCCCAGGACAAACAGTATGCCCGAGGTGGCAGTGCATGGTAAGAACAAGGGGTGCCTGCAGAGTACAGGCACGTAACACATTAAGCAGCATGCTACCTCACCCCCATCTCTGTGTATTGTATAAGAAAGAGCATGAGCAAAAGGTATCTTGGAATTTGCTCCAAGAAATCTCTCTTCCAGCTCTGCTCAAAACGGACCTTGGAGAAGAGTCTTGCCTGGGTCCCCCTAGCACTGAGCCAACAGCAGGGCCCTCTTCACATGAACCTGTCTCTTGGCACATGATCTGAATCATCTCTGAGAGGAGGCCTGGGATGTCTGCAGGAGCCAGGGCAGAGAAACACAGGAGCTCCCAAAATAAGCTTAATGGGGAGAGAGGGACATCTCTGGAGACAGATCCATCGAAGGGCATGTTTTGTGGAGAAAACCTCCTGACAACACTGCTGGCTGTCTCTCCTCCCATCTCCAGAGCTGGGAATAAAGACTTTCAGGAGCAGAAAAAATACTGGAATGAGAATATCCAAGACATCCATTTCTAAAGGTCACGGGAAGGTAATGGGCTGGGAGAGGTGGGTAGGCAATAGGCATTGCAGCAGAGCAGTAACACCCATGGGTATGTCTGGGTGTCTACAAAATGATCCTCACAACGCACGTGTCTCAGCACTTGGAGAGAAAAAAAAAAAAAACAGCAGTCAAGAAATTTAGGTTTCACTCTCCCCTCTGCATGGTTGTTTCTGCACAGGTCAGAGGTCTATATTGCATTCACCGGTACACTAACAGTCCCAGCGTTGATCTTTAGGGAGTTCATATCCCCAGCTGTGTAAAATAATCAGGATCTAACTTAATAATAACAATAATAATTCCAATAATAGCAGCAGTGGGATTGTAGGGCCTTGGGCCGTGCTGCAAATGCCAAGTACTACCATTTCCACCATCAGTGCCATTAACCTCATGGGCTGAGACAGCATTAGGACAGGTAGCCATAGAAAACATTGTCTCCAAGTATCTAAGACTTGTCTCTAAATCTTTAAATCTGAGGACCCTGACCCATGGTTTGTGAATTTAAGAGATTCTAAGCAGGGAAAAAACTCATGGAAAGGCTTCAAATACATCACTGTGGAATGATGATGGAAATGCACCATTGTGGAAATATGTCATAAGAATGACTAAACCTGCAGCATAAGGCCAACAGCAACATTAAGGTGGTGGAAAGCATTTCGCTTATTCCCATGCTTCCAGGAGCAATTGGCATCTTTGAGCTGCACAGAGAGATTACGAAGGGAATGCGATCATTTCTTTACACTGGACTAGCCATGAAGGCACACCAGCTATGTTTGAACAAGCAGCTTCTGTAAAAGTGGTGTCCATTAGTGCATTCCTCACCGCATTGAATTATGGCAGGAAGGACAAAAAGCTGAGCATGGGCTAAGGGGAAGAAGGCACGTTCTCATCCGARATGTGAAGTGAGAAGGGAAAACGATGAGAGATGTGCAAATATACTGTTTGAGATGGCAAGATCCCTYGTCAAGTTATTATACCAGCAGACTTGTTTAGAAAGAGAGAGGTTGCTACAGCAAATGGAAGAGAAGGAGGAAAAAGTGAAAACACAGAGGAACAGGATTCCAGAAGTGGACTAGAGCAGGACGGCATGTGGAGCAGAGCTCGGTAAACCCAAGGGTAGCCACTTCGCTGGATCTGAAAYAGCAGAGACTTGGGTGAGCCATTACTGACTTGGGAGGTGTCAGGTAATCAGGATCTGCTGACTACCTCTCCCCTACCAGTCAGCCGCAATAGGCCATGCTGGGCTAGAGATATCTCACCGACCTTCCCAGCAACAAAGCAGCTCCAAAACTTCAGTCACTTTAGAAAATCTTGGCTGGACTATACGSCAGCATTTAATGGTGAGATGAGATGACCAGCTTGTCTTCACCAGGCCCCGAGATCTCCCACCACAAAGCAGCATTCCCAGAACACTTTCCCCAGCCACATCAGCTTGTGGAGAGAAAACTCTCCCAACCGGAAACGGCAAATTAGGAGAATATGATCTCTTCTCTGTGATGTCTCGCCTGAGCATCCCAGACACGCGCCATGCTGACGCCATCCCTTCAACTCAACCAAGACAGGAGCAGGCCGGGAGGAATAGATAGGGAGAAGAATAAATAAACCTGAAGGACATATTTGTGGCATGACTCGGAAGGAAGAGAAGCAAAAATTTCATAGAAATACAGGGTAAGGGAGGGGGAAGGGGGAGAGAAAGTCTCCTTCATGCACCAGAGCTGCATGGGGGACACAGACTTAAAAATAACGTTGATTCCTGACCTATGATATCTTGGAAAAATAGCCCCAAACCCTTCTAGGCTGTCCAAATTCCGAGAGCTGACGTCAGCCCTATTCAGAGGGATATTCCCGACGCCCCTCTTCTGGAGACATGATGTTTTTCTGGCTGTCGCCTGCCATTCCCTTGACACTAGCAACATTTTTTGTCAACCCTTAATTATAAATAACTGCAATTTCCTCCATTGAGAGATTTGGATGGTTCAGGGCTGTGTCAGGGGTAGAGGGAGCCGTTCCAGCACTGAGAGATGATCAGATGGATAGGGAAGGAGAGGAAAGGACCCTGATTTCACCCACTATGGCATGGAAAGCACAAATATCCTCCTGCTGGTGTCCCCAAAGACACAACCAAGACCAAAACAACTCTAGAATGGGCAACTCAGATTCCCCTCAATCCACATTTCCCACTGGCATCCTTAGCTTAGACAAGGAGTATCTAACTGGCGTCTTCGCCTGTCACTTGCTGCCAAGGTCATGCTCTCCCTCTTCTTCAGCGCTTCTGTGATTTTCCCAGGGGGAAGGCRGAGCAGCTTTTGGTCTCCACAAACAGTCTAAATGACAGCCCTCTCCTCTGCTCCCCAAATAGCTTCTCAACGCCTACAAGACCAGAGTATTCCAAACTAGATGGTATTTCCAGCAGGGTGGGCACTGCAAGCCAACACACAAACACAAGGAAGGCCAGAAGGACACATGAAGGCACAGCTAGAAGCAGAAAAAAAACCAACCCCAAAGAATAGGGCAGAGGATAGAAGAGAGACAGAGAAGGGCCACCAGGTTTTCCAGATTCAAAGCAAATGTTTTTCCAAGAGCATCCAAAACTCCTTGGTGAGCAGCTAGCTGCATGGTAATACCACCTTGGCTTGGGGAGTATTTGCAACCCTGGGAGAGTGGAGCTTGCAAGAAGAGTATAGGCAACAGTAGAGAGAGATTAGGGATGGAAGGGCTATGGRCTGCCATTATTAGAAATGAGCATGGGCATGAACACCATCTGAAATGATGGTATTTGAGGAAACAAGTCCAGATTTGAGGGCCTCCCTCGTGATGGTGCTGACCCATGATACTGTTGACTTAAAGTTCTGCTGAATGACACTAGCTGACAATTTGACTCTAAGGCAGGCTTAGGTACCACACTGCATACTGTTTTGCTTGTGGGACTCATAGTTTGGAGAAAGCAAGATGGGAAAGAAGCCTGGACCTTGTATTGCTCTACAGCAGCACAGTGGAGCCACACGGATCCTTGTGTAGTCCTGGTGCTGGGTCAGGAGCACATGGCTCTGTATGGGACTTAATGACGTGCTGCGATTGTGTGACATTTCAGGCTATCAAAAAAAAGGAAAGGAAGATGAAGTGCAGCAGCTTCAGTGACTGTTACCATAGAACAGTGGAGTCAGAGACTCATAACTGTGGATGGAGATGACCTCCACAGGTCATCTAGTCTGACTCCCTTGTTCAAAACAAGTCTAATTCTATTAGGTTGCTCAAGGCCACGTCCATTTGAGACCTGAACAGCTCTGAAGACAGAGGTTTCACAATTTCTCTTGGCAACCTATTCCAGCATTTAACCACCCTCATGGTAAAAAAAATGCCTAATGTCTAATCCAAATTTCTCATGTCCTAACTTGTATCCATTGCTTCTTGTCCTATCATCACACATCTCTTTTCAGAATCCTGCTCCACCTCTGTCACCCCATCACATGGGAAAGCCATCACAGGACTACAGCTTTGCATGGAAAACTGTTACTGCACTAGACCTTACCACACTAAGGTCTAAAGACCCAAAGTTTCCTTTCTGATCAGTTGAAAAATCACACTCCACCCACGATCCCAGGCCTCCCTGGAGAACCCTCACATCACTTTCTCATGCTTTTCCTTGGACGATTTTGTCCTAGCCCATGGGGCAGACAGCATCTTTGTGTTAGTGGATGTAAGTGAAACTCTGGGCTGGCTTGGTCAAAGGAGAAGATTTGACATACTCTGGAGAGACAGAGCTGTTGCTGCTTTTCCAGCAGCAATTTCTGACAGCAACAACAGGACCACTGCTGGTGCACAGGTGGGAGAGAGAAGAAGATCTGCTAATCTATAGGGCAGTAGAATGGACAATCAAGCTGTAACACAAGCCTGAWGTGGTTTAAGGTGGGAGAAGAGGAGCAAGAGTGGCACTTTCTGGTGACAGCCATATGATTACAGGAAGTCTTGGGGCCACGAAAGTGGCCATTACCATTGAAAGGCAAAAGATGCCACTTCCAAATGAAAAGCTAGGCCAGCACGTACCCTATGCAATTCCATAAATCAAACTGAATTCTCTGGGTACTGCAAAGGATACAGTGTGTAATGCCACAGGAATTCCACTGCAATTCAAAAATAGGAGTCTTTTCCCTGTAGACTTTTCAGAGGGGATGTGGGAGTGGGGTTGGGTGGAAGATGTCCAAGTGCCCTCCATGGACAGCTGGAAAATACTTGAGACCCAGCCAGCTGCAGCTAACCATACAGCCTAATGAAGTCACAGGGGATTCCTGGCTCTGCTTTCATGTCCTTCACCCACCGCAAGGAAATTTCTCTTCCTACTCCCCGCAGGCAGGGAGGCTCCCTTTTTTTCCCAAACCTCTGCTTGACAAACAAGGAATCCCTCAGACTTCCCAGGAACAAGCACCAGCCTGCCACTAACATTTTCTGGTGTGCTGACAACACATTCCCTCAAGGCTGTGAAGGGTTAACACAACACACAGCAACCTTGCTTCTGAGGCACCAGCCAAAAGCCCAAGAGCCACAGCTCARTCCATGAAGACAGGTGTTGAATCAAGTGGCGTGAATATTTTCAGAGAGCAGACTCTCTAAACTCCCCATCTCATCAGTGAAGAAAGATGCTCCTCCTGASGGTGAGCCAAAGTGAACATCTTCCGATTCACCCCTGCGAAAGGACTCCTCTCCAGGGCGACTCTTTAGGGGGTCTCTGCTTGCATACATGAATCCTCCTTGCTAGAATTTGTGAACCYTCATCCCTGTTCCCAGCACATGAATTCCCAGCTGATGCTCAGCCTTGCCTCCCTTCTGCCCCGCCGCAGGCAGACAAAGCCCACTACCACAACGTAAACAGGACRTGGTACCATCTTGGCACAGCACACAAGCCAAGATGGGTTACTTGGTCTGCCTCCAGACTAGACTGATGGTGGGTCTCGTAACTGCAGCTGCCTCACACTGTTTACCTGCCCTGAAATTTCTGGTGTTAATACAGTTGGGGGGATGCTGTATTTTTAGGCAAAAGCTTAAGTCCTTCCATACTTGTTAARACTACTTGCATCCCCATGACCACGGTCTAGGAGCTCGGACTCCAGTCCAGCACTACACTGGTATGCCACAAACATCATTGCCAGCATCATGACAACTTGACAAGGCAGCAACATCCAAATKACTCTCATCTGGACAGGCTTTGGTRACACAGCCACATACAAAACACATGCAAGAGGTGAAGGGAAGGCTGAGGAATAGCCAGACATTCCCCTGAGATCACAGGGGGCACAACATTGCTGGAATAATACCCTCCGTAGTCCTCAGGAGTCTCTCATCAGCTTCACTGGGTGCTGGACCCCAGCCAAAGATCATTTGGGTACACAAGGGATGAGGGCATCACACACCTCTTGGACATGCCTGGAAAAACCCACCTCTGAGGCACTGACAGCRTGAGTAGAACAGCCTAGGAAGCAGCCATCACGGGCAGCACCGCTTAAGAGACAGTTTAAAATTTACATGAGTGGCTGAGTATCATGATGTCAAAGAGGGTGACAGGGCAAACAATCCTACATGAGGGCCTTCAGGATCAGGGGTTTCCCTTATGCATGAGCAATTCCTGTTGGATTCAGAGGTAACCCTCATGTGGGAGGTGGATTTGGCTTTGGGACTGATAGCAGAAGCAGATGCTGCAGGGTCAGAGTGTTGCACTGGCAAAGCTGCAGACAGGATCAAAAAAGACAAGTTGTGGTTCAAGGCTGTGACCCTTCCATAAAGATATACTGGGGAAAGAGACCAAGAAGGCTGCAGATCACTAGCACACAGCAGGCAAGCTCCCAGTTACATCAGATGGTAGTATGCAACTTCTTGAGGTCAGATTTGGACAAGAAAGACAATAACATTAACGCTAGACCAGAAAGCCCTGCAGGGCATTTTGCCCTGAGATAGGCTAAAGAATAAGTGCTGCTAACAATGGCACGGCCTAGCTATTCCTGGAAGTGTTTGCTAAAAAGTTATTCACTAAATCATCACTGCACCAGCCAAAGGCAATGCTATTTTAGACGTAGTTTTGGTAAGCAGTGTGGAAATTATGGAAGTGCTGATGAGAGAAAGAAAACTTGGCCTGAACTAATAATGAGCTGATGCAGATTAACTTAAATGGAGGGGGAAAGGCAGGTCTTGAACTAAGAATGGAAAAACAGGACTGACCAGCACACACTGCTGCATCCGAGATGCCAGGGAGAGTGGGGCAAAACGGGAATTCCCTGAAATCAAACTGACTTCAGTGAAAACAAAAAAATAAAAGGCCCTTTCAGAAATAAGAGGGGCAGCAGAAGGAAGGAGCAGATCTGCTAAGCAGGGGAGGTGGAGCTGAAGCTCAGCATAATTGAGATGCATCCGTGGACAAAATTAACGTATGGTCTCCATCTTTATTTGGGATTGTGAGGCAGAATTAGATTTCCCTTCCAGCAGGGTGCAGCAAGATTAAGGGCACGGTACTGGAGCAGAGCTCAAGATAGAGGGGGAAAAAAAGGCGGCAGCACTGGATGAGGGCTGAAGTGCCATTTGGGCAGGGTGGGAGGGAAGATGAAACGCTGGGGAGGTGGCAGCTAGTCCCATCTCTGAAAGGGGCAGGATGTAGGGATACAGAACAAGGGGCAAAAAACAGGAGGGGAAGTGCAGAAATAGAAATATTCATAGATAAACAAAAAAAATTCCTCACCTCCTCATGGAGGAGGCATCTAGGTCCCTTAGCACAGACATCATCCCCCAGCAAGAAAGGGCTTGGGGAGGTGACAGGGCAGCGGGAAGAGGAGGGCTGGGTCAGGATCAGGCACACACACCAGAGAAAYCCAGGGCTGCGGTGAAGCTGATTGAAGGAGGCATGAAGGGAGACAAACAAGGGAAGCGTGGCCTCTGGCTCGGCAGGGACTACCTGACCTCTCCTCCAAGGGGGCACAGCAGCTTTCGGCCGACGCCGGCAGCCAGCCTGTGTCCTGAGAGTTGCTGCTATCTGGCAAAGACAGTAAGCAGCAAAGCCCTAATTGGAAAGGACAGCTGGATCACAGAGCTCCCTCCTGTGCTTCTCTGCCGAGCCAAGATGGAGGAGTCAGGGCTGGGACCCCTTTCACCTGCACTGCTGTTTCCCCATCCTCGGTGCCTCCCCTGAAAATTGGAGGCTGCCCTCAGAGGAGACAACAGCCACACCGATAGGTCCCAGCCCTTTGGGTCACCTCCTGAGGTGGACCTTCCAGAGCTATAACCCTCCATCACCGGTGCTCAGCAGGGACATGCAGGGTCTCTCTGCTCTGCGGTACATTCTAGGACTGGCACAGCTCTCACCTCCACCAGCAACGTTGTGGTGGGGACGCCCACTCTTCCCACACCTTCTCCCCTACATTGTCAAGCCCCTGGTTGCCAGCCTTCCATCTCTCGAGCTATTTCTCACCCAGAGGCAACCTKCATTCCCACGACATTCACACCCCCACAGCCTGCTTTAGGGTCCACCACAACACCAGCAGCCCCAAAGGGCCTCCTYCCCAGGACAAAGAGACAAAGACCTCATCTTTGCAAGGTCATTTTCCCAACAGCTTTCCTCATACAACCTCAGAAGCGTGACACCTCTGTATAACTCAATGTGGAAAACCCTCTGCCACCAAGAACAGACCRACAAATTCAGCATTTCTTACAACACTTCAGCCCTAAACCATCATTTGGTTCTGCCAAACAACCAGAGCCTGTATACACTTGAAAGTCAATACAAAATATGTCAAATGTTTCCCAAAAAGCTCCCACAGGAGGCTGACTTTGAGCTTGTGATAGCGCTACCGATTCACCCCATGAACCTTCCTTTTTATCCCCTCAGGGAAGACAAATCCATGCAAGTCCCATAAACTTCCTGGCTTATGTGACAATTCTTGTGTTGCTTAAGCATAATGGGCCATCAACTTTCCCCTGGGATAAATTTGTCCTGGCAATCTGCGTTTTAGTGCTCTACATCTTGGGGGAGTTGATAGCATTTGGGGTTTATTTTAATGGGAGTCAGTAGCCATGATCAATTGTAGAAGCTCTATTTCCACGGAAATGGGTATTTAATAGATTTTTGAAAATGGTGGTTATTGACCCAATAGGTCTTAATGGCTTAAAAACCATCTGATTGTAGTACGTAAGAGTAAATGCGTATGATTTTCAAATGCATACTGGAATAGGTACTAAAACCCTCTTTAAATTGCAGGGACCTGGTCAATAGGGAGTTTCCATTTGCTTGTTTGGCCTTTCTATTTCTATCAGAGTGAATCATGGCCATCTCTTCCTCAGAGAGGCTCACCATTTCCTCATCTTAAAACACGCGACCCATCTGAGACCCATCAAGGTACGGGGATGTCTTTCATTAGACCGGGCAGCGATGCGGAGTCAGGCTTTCAGAGCGGCTGGGCTCCCAGCTGCTCTCATGGTGGAAGCAGAGGACACATGGACCATCTYTCATCCTCTGTGGACCACGCACACCCATTGCTCCCAGGGAGAGCTTCTTGGGGGCTGGAAAGCCACATGTACCTCAGGCTCCTGGGTTTAAACTCAACCTACAGGCTCCCAGTTGACAATCCTACAGTGAAATTCCCAGGCAGAAATCTTGGTTTATCTGGGGTTAACACATACCATAAACACCGATATGAGTGAACTCCAAAGGAATCTACTAATTACTAAGAAGTAATCCTGGAAGCAACGAACAGACTAAACCCTGATATTTATTTCACGGTGTCTGCAAGCACTGACTGAAGCCCCCCCTGCCCCTGCAACTAAGGCATGTATTTAGGGTTATCATCCCCATCACAGGGGCAGCTCCCTTCTCCTGGCTGCSTTTTTCATGAGCCTGCAGGAACACAGACGCCCAAGATTTTTATGTTTGAAACCAGCCTGTGGGTTCAGCCATTGCAAAAAGGAGATCCCAAGACATGCATGTGCAGGACAGCAAGGCTGTGTATGTGTCATCACTGTAGAATAAGCCAGACAAAAACTAAGGACCTGAAAACTCCCAAATTTCAAAGGGATGTCTGTCCTCCTGCTCCCTCTTACCTTCCCCTTCAAAAACCCAACGAAGCAGGAATTAGAGAGTTCAGAGCTGCAGCCTGTTGCTTCTCCTCATCAGTGGAATAAGCAAAGGAGACAAATATTGCAGGTCACCACCTCCTTCCACCCCAGCAAGGTGTCTCCCACTGCCATCCCCRAGTAGGTCCATAACACAGCGTCCCACCTGCTTGCAGCAACACTCACCTCCACCCCCTGAACCCCAAGAGCATGCAAGGAAGGAGCAATGCTGCTGGCCAAGTGCAGACTCTGGGTGCAAACCCCAAGGCTTGCGCATGCCTGGGTGATAGGACCCTGCTGGGTTGGGCTTTCCATCTGCACCCAGAACTGACCCCTCACTCTTGGCAGGCATGAAGGAGGCTCAGACCATCACGGTGGCCTCGTCATTGCCCAGAGCACATGCCTGGCCACCTGCGAGAGCACAGACCTAACAGCTTACCCAGCAAGTGGGGAAGCTACTGCACATCTACGGGGGCTGTAAGGAGAGRGGAGCTGTCATCATGAGACACCATCCCTGAAAACAGGGAAACAGCAGTRGCTGGGAGGAGTTAATTGGAAGCATTGAAAAGAAACAGAGTTAAAGATCCAGTTTTGAACCATTTAGGGGAAGGAAGGGAACCCTGCCAAGCCGAAAGGCAACGAAGCAGCAGCTTGGGGAAGGAGGGGAGCCCAGCTTTGCCCAGGGTGGCCGGGCTCCAACGCCCGGTGCAGGCAGCATCCCGGCTCCAGCTCACACCGACAGGCTTTGGAGAGGCTCGCKATCCACCGCGCCGGCTAAGCACTCGCCTTCTTTTGACAATGTTGATGCTGGCTGGCAAGACGCTRGCGTTATACAGAACATGTGTGAGAGAGGGCAAGCAAGAAGAGCCGGGGGAAATGGAGAAATATGTTTGCAGCCCCTTGCGGTTTCTCAAGGCAGAACTCAACAGTGGCAAGTTTTTCTAGAGCAGGCTCCAAACTAAACAAAACCAGGTATGGTTTACTTTCTGCCTGGATTGTTTGTTTCAATGCAAAATAAAAAACATCCCGGGCCAGGACCAAGTCTTACRGCACTTTTTGCCTGTCTGAGGTTGCACAGATAAGCCCTGTCCCACCTMACCCACAAGAACAGATCTGTAAATCAGCTTTCTCTTACTTTTTGCCTGCAGCAAAAATACGAAGCAACATTCCAGGTTTAGGGAGGTCTTAAGGTCTCTGCAAACAAGTCAGTGTCCCCAGGAGCGTGAATTTCACTGCCGATTTTTATTGCTCAGTTCACAATCTGCGGAGGGAAGGCAGAGGGGGTAACACAGGCGGGTGCAATGCTCCTGGTCTCCCCCAGCACTGCGTGGGCTGCACGTGGCTGAGCAGAGTCTCGGGGCCAGGAAGCTCAGCAAAGCACCCCAGACAAAGGGAGACTGCATAAATGAGAGCATCATTTTTTGCCTTGCATTTAGCCAGGACCAAGCAGCTTCATCTCCTCTCATTAAATGCCTCTCTTCCCCATCCAGAGACTAAGAGGCAGGAGGCCAGAGCCTCAGCATCAACGGCAGCACCTCATAGCTGCACGACTGGAGGGCAAGATGTCTAAGACTTCTGTGCCTCAGTTTCCCCAGCTGAAGAGCTGGGATTACCCTTGCCCACAGCACGGGCAGGTGTTTGCAAACGTCTTAGAAGACATGATCTTTGCTGTGCAGGGTTTTCAAAGGAKCTTAGAGAAGTCAGGCACCCACAACCCACTGCTGTTCGATGGAAAGCAAGTGTCCAGCTTTTCACCAGCATCCTCCTCTGTAGGGCAGACCTCGGAGAGCTGGTGGGAAAGAGGGAGAGCTGTGGACTGGATTTGCATGGTGAAGATGACCCTACAGCACATGTGCCAGCAAAGATGTCCCACACTACTGCCTAAAGCCTGTCTCCAGCCAAAAAGCTGGGACTGGGGCACATCATCACCAGCATCATCTTCAGCACCAGGTCTCAGGAGACAGAGTACGTGTGGAGCTCTGTGTTAGGACCAGTCGACGCTGGAGAGAAACATGGACTAACGCATAGCAGGAGGCAGCTCGGTCCCCTCCTGAAAGAAGACATGGCTGGTGCAGAAGGGCCAGGCCACGAACTGGTTTCTCCATGGATGGGGGAGGCAGAGCCCCTGTCTTGAAGTCATCTCCAAAAAACTGTCCTGGTGACCATCAGGTGACAAGCAAAAGTCAGTCTCTTCTTCGTCCAGCCTCCCTGACYAGTAGGGCAGCAGAAGAGGAAACACAGACACTGCAAGGCTGGGGAAGGATTTCTGATGATGCTCAGATGAGCCCACAGCAGGCTGCAGTGCGCATGCCCATCCATCGGTGGGGCAGTATGGCCCAGCAGTGGGGCAGCAGAAGTCAATGAAAGGGTGGCAGAAGACCAGGGTGCCACCCTTCCAGTCTCTGGCCTGCCTCATCTGTTCAGACTGAAAGCTCCTAGGCATTGGCAGAAGAAGGACTCTTTAACAGGGCTGACAATAGTGGACAAATTTGCTGAGCAGGGATGATGCTCCCAGGGGCATTAAGCTCACAGCTCCTCATTCCTTTGCAAGGGGAACCACACAGCCCTGTGGTCAATAAAACCCTCTCAGACACTCTTCACCATGATGGTAATGTCCAGTCTTGCTAAAAGATCCAAAACTTTGCTACATTCACCCTAAACTTCTCACTGAAGGGCAAAAACTTGCAGCCTTAATATTGGTGAGGAAAGGCATCAAGACAGAGAAAAAGAGGAAAAGAAATCTATTCAAGCCAAACATCTCCCTCCTGCTTTTTATGTTTATATATAATTTTTTTAATTTTTTTTTTTTTTTTTTTTAAAAAGGGAAAAACCAAGTCCCAAGCCTCCAACTTATTTTTAGGTCCAGGCGATTGGGTGTCCCAGCCGGAGCACGGCGCGCGCAAGCCAGCATTCTAAAAATGCCTTCCTCACGGATATAAAAAGGACACGAGATAATTTATTGGGGAAGTTTTGTAATGTAACGATCGTACGTTAACCACAACCAAAAAAAAAAAAATCCGAGGCTACCTCTGGTCCCCAGCACAGCTCTTGGCAGGCAACAGTTGCAGAGGCTCAGCATCCTCGCCCTCCCCAAAGCCTCCCAGCAAAGTCCTCTGCCTCACGCTGTCTCGGTGGGTTTGGGCTCCGCTGGACCCGTCCCCTCTCGCTCCATCACCCTCTGCAAAGGGGCAATTTGATTTCCTAAATAACGGTGGAAGCTGGGCCAAGGAAAACTAAAAGCAGTATGTTCACTTAATGACTCCAATGGCCACGGCTCAGCCTGCCAACCCAAACGCGGACTAAATCATCCCAGAGACCCCGTCAACACTGAGCTGACGATGTCCCACGGGACAGCTGCCGAGTTCCTCGCCGCTCTGCCGTTTCGGTTCCTGGGGTCTCGCTAGCCTGGCCAGGGTCTTGGCTGGCATCCTCCACCCACGGGCGAGGGTACAGTCGGACAAGGAGGAGCCCTGGGGAGGGCTGAACATCAGGACAAAGAGTGATCCCCACCCCAGCCATCGGACACATGCTGTTCCTTCACAATTGCCATCCCGATACAATCAGCCCCCCTTAAGTGAGCCCCTGGGACAGTGGTGTTCGCTAGAACAATAGCTCACATCTGGGACAGCTGTTTTCCCCGCAAGCACCCCGGCTGCCTCCAGCCGCTGGGCAGGGGTACTCTCCCCTCGCTCACACGCGGATCGTGTTCTCCCTCTCCTGTGGAGACGCGGTCACCCCGGGGGGGACCTGGCAGGTTCCTTGAGGAACACGCTACCTGGCAGCTCCACGCTCACAGGAAGGCTTGCGGGAGTGAGCGAGACTCATCCTCCAGCAGAGGCTTATTGGAAATTAACCCCCGAGCCTTCTACCTCGGGGAAAAAAAAAAAAAAAAAGGAGTGCTTTACTGTATATTTTATTTTCTACTTTTAGCACCCCAAAACGCATGGAAGAAGATTTGAGCGCATCAGCAGTATGCTGCAGCTTGCGATACAGAGCAAGCTGCTTTGGCTAGCACCAAAKCCAGGGGCTGGGAACCAGCCCTTGGACCTGGACACCTCTACGCCCTCATGCTCCTCTTCCAGCCCCACTCCTCCGCTCCCTGGGGTAACACAACAGAGMTCTGATCCCACCAGGGGCCACTGTGATATGGAGCCCTCTGCTTTTGACCAGTGTCCCCAAGACCTTCCAGGGTCCCTTGGACGGCTGCACCTTGGTGCCACCTCCTCCCTGGAAAGAAGTCACTCCTGGAGACCCACTGGCCTAATACCACATCGGAGGGGCAGAGGTGGTCTTGCCACCTGTGYCTTAGAGAGCATGCCTTCATGCTGGAGCCCCATCACCACCTCCTCTGCCACTCCTGACCTTCTCCTCATAGACCTCCCATCATTTGAGGTTACAGCCCACAGCTACCCTTTCCTTTTATCTGTCAGCCCAYGCTGGAGAGGTTATAATCTCCCTCTCTCACATCTTTGTGAGAACAAAAGCCACAAAAAGGCCTTTGGGGTGCCCAACTCRTAGACTCATTCATGATAAAGTTTGGGAGATACAAAAGACACAAGGACAGACAAGTGCATCACATGGAAGGAAAGGAGCAGCCTTCACAGCAAACAAGGAACCAGAAGGAAGAAATAGGAAGACTAAGCAAACAAAATATATCTTGCAGGGACAGCAAAGGCAGCAGCCAGAGGCTRAGGTGAGCAGTTTCCCACTGGCATAAATGTAAACAGACTGCAGAGCCCACTAAGTCACACCAACCAAGCCCACAGTGCATGCATTATCTCGCCATCCTGAGTCCTCCCTCTKGGGAGCAAAATCCCACTGTGGGGCTCACCACAACGCACCAGACACTTACTAAGGGGTAGTAACGTGCCAAATACTCTTCAATGTACTTYGAGAAGGTCAAAAGCAAATTTGGGGTCTTCACCCCCAAGCTAGGGCTCTGGGCAAGCTGAGTCACCCAGAGGCACGTTCACATGGATATAGCTCCCAAGTCCCATCACGAGCAAGCAGCCTGGTAGACATCCTGCCTACCTGATATAACGGGCTCTACCAAGGACAACCCTTTCTATCTTTGCCAAGTTTTGAAATCAGTAATCAATGGGAAAGCTCAGAGAGAGGGGGCTTTCCTACAAGGAAAGAATAAGTTTTTTGATGAGCTCAAATCCAACCACCCTCATGAAACTTTAAAGCATTCACCAAGACACCATCAGGCTCCAGCAAAAAGCCCTGTTTATTACTGCACCTCCCGAGTCACAGCAGGTCTACTAGAGAGGAAAAGCAACAAACTCAGAAGCCAGTGAACCCATCACTGCCACCTTTGGTGTCCCCAAAGCACCCATCTCCTCACCACCACRCTTACTAGCCCTGAGACCTGACTGCAGCACTTGAGGATTGGTCCTTTGGGAACACCAGGCCAATATTTAGGTRTGGGCCAGTTAAGACTCCAAGAAGCACCGGAGGGAGCTAAAAAGCAGCCAGAGCTCAGGCCCTGAGCAGGGATACTTCCTAACCATGCTTTCCTCATGGGAGCATCAGGCAAGCAAATAGTCTCTTCCACTCCACGCTTCACAGGCAGCGAGTTCAATAGTTTGCAGATAATACACCCTCTCCATCCATCCTTCAAGTGACTACCCACCAAAAGCAGCAAATGAAGGTGTCTGCAGACACCTGCCATCTCCAGTTGAATCAATGCTCTGCAACAGTGTTGGTGACCTCAGATTGTTGCCAAGGCTTATAATTTTGAAATAACATTGCACATACCTGCCCTCTTTCACTGTGAGAAAGATCTGCTAAGGTTTCCTGCAGCRAGCAAAAGTGGAGAGAAAGTGAGCAGCTAATTTGAATGTTGTCTTACCATCTGGTTGGGGTTAAGGTCTGGGCAGGTCAGCTGTTGCCCCAAGATGCCATCCTTGCCTCACCTGCTCTCAATTTTACACCTTTTATGCTATCAGTCCAACTACATTCAGCTGAAATCTCCTGACAACGGGCTGCTCAAGTGCTAGAGAATAGCTCGGAGTGATTCGTTCATCCTTGGGGGTTGTCCAGGAGAGACACTGAGTGAGGTTAATCTGGATCAGCTTTTGAAGACACCGCTTAGAACAGCGGGAGGCTCCCAGGCAGTCTTAACCCAATTAAGCATCCTTCCCTTAGGACAGAAGGCCAGCTAAGCTTGCATTAAAGCCCATCAAGTGTCCTGTTAATCAGGTACATTTTAATATCACAGTTGTGGTCATCCCAGTGGAGGCCACCAAGAGGCTGGAGATGCCTCGTCATTTTTCACCTCCTTTTGTCACTTTGGTTATTTCCGCCGTTACTTTGGGTAGTGAGATGAAAGGTCCAACAGCTCTCCCTTTATCCACTTTGCTCTCCAGACTCCCCTCCAGTTTTTCTTTTCACATTAACTGTGTCACACACCAGACTCTCATTGACTAACTGCCCGAGGGGGACCCTCACTGAGTGTTAATTGCTGTTAATGAGCTGTTGCTGCTTTCCTTCCAAGAGCACCAATTACAACAGCATTCAGGCACTGCAAGAAGATGCGCATCTGCAGCGAATCAAGGCAAATTTTACTCCAGGCCCTGGCATTGCACTGCCAGCAACTCCTGGAAAATGCTTTAAATCAAGACGAGACTGGGTGAAGGATGACAGCAGGCACCCCCCCATTGCCATTGCCTCTTCCCTTGTTCTTCATATGGTGGGTCAGAGTGAATGAGAAGTCCTTGACTTCCTTCCTATGGCTCCTGTTGTGGTGCCTTGCAGGGATGTCTACAGTCAGCTGTTCACCTGAGCTCTTGCTCAAATCTCCCTCCAGCCACAAGCACACGGTCCCACTGGTGGGTTTTACATGCGGGTGGTGGCCCAGAGCACAGCAGGACTTGTCCTGTCCCATGCACTACTAGAGGAGGTGCAGGAAGGACTTGGCAAGATGGCTTGATGGCCTGGCGTTGTGCACAGCAACRCTGCCATCATTTCAGCATCATCCCCTACCCCAGAGCTGGGGGCAGCTCCTACCTCGGCTAGTGCACGGTGCATCCCCACCAGAGCTTTATAATCCTTCTTTCCAAACCTCATTTCCCTCCCCTGCTAAGCATGGGTGAGGGTATGTGCTAGCACCAAATGTGGCCCTGGACTGAGAGGTCCACCAACTAAGAAGCACTAGAGCTAATGCCGTTCCTAAGGCTTCTCACTCTGATTTGCCTTTCTCAAAGCTGCAGCCCAAGGAAAGGAGATTTGAAATGAGGGATGTACTAAGATGGTAGTAAAAGCTTTTGCATGAGTGCTTAAGGTCATGCAAGTCAAGACAAGGTATCAAGACCCTTCACCAAAATAGACCAAATCTGTCTACAATGCTAGTAAGAAATTGCCCAGTGTCTCACTCTGACTTTCTCATTTGGATTATTTTTGGCTGTACTAAGAAACATTCACATCCAAACCACTCTTTGTGAGAGCCTTGAAATGAAATACAGCAGAACTGATTTACTCCATGAAAAAAGGTCCCAAGATTTTTGTCTTGCCACCTTGATCTGAAAGGAGATTTAGAAAGCACCACCTGCAGCAGGGTTTCCCTCTCCCCTAGCTCTCCCGAAGCCGCAGCTCCCTCCTGGGCTCTGGCACGTGTTTTCCCAGCAGGTATGACAAAATGCAGGCATCTCGGCAGAGCAGCAGCCAGCTCGCTCGCTTGATCTCCTCCAGTTACAGACTGAGAGCTGTTGTCCACATCGAAGCTCCTATTGTGCCGCCTTTCCGCAGTTTGTTACATTTTATTTCACGTTATTCCTTCCGTTTTGGCTTCCACCCTAAAAAYCCTTCTGTAAGTTCCCCAGCTGCCCCAGTCTTCATAGATGTTCATTTAAATATAATATCTTACAAGCAAACCCAGAGGTACTCGCTGTGCGGGAGCCCTGCCTGAACAAAACCTCTTGGGCTAAGGTCGCTTGCTCATGTACCTTGGGATTCACCCACTGACTTTGGGGGAAAAACACTGACCTGGCCATGCCTTTGGGCGAGCTCAAGCTCGCCTTGGTTTTTCCCAAACCCATGCTACCAATTTCCCAGTGGTTTTCCCACAAACTTATATATTCTTCCCCAGGAGCCAGGGTACCCTCAGCAGAGGTGAGCCCAGGGAGGGTGGGTGTCCACCAGCATCTCCRAAGAAGCCAGCGGAAGGCAGCTCAGAAGAGCTCAGTAGCAGCGGGATTCAACTCATGCCCCCACATTTCCCAAATGYCGGACACACCGGATTTCGTTTTTCAGAGCTTAGCCTACAAACAATCAATCTTGTCTTCTGTGCAGGCCAGTGAGGTCTGCAGAAAGAAAATTGCAAAAGATTTGTTATTTCCCTAGTGTTCCCATTTTCCCATTCCTTTCCCACAGAAGCAAGGTTTTTGTTTTGTTTTGCTTTGTGTTTTTTTCTTTCCCAACTTTCAGGGGAAAATCCTGACAAATGGAAGCCCTGATTCATACCAGCAAAAATTTGGCCTTTTTTAATTTAAGGTGGAGCCCTTCTTGTCTGAGGATGAAAACATTTCTCTAACTGCACACAGAGAGCAAGGACCGAGCCTTTGCCCTGCCGAAGCAAAGGCCGAGTGGCGTTGGATGCTCATGGCCACCACGAGCGGAGAGCCGTGGTGCAGGCAGGAGAGGCATCACGCAGGCAGGAGAGCCGTCGTGCGGGCAGGAGAGCCGCTCATCTCCCCCATGCTCAGGAAAGCACTGCCCGTGCTCGCTCACAGGGCTGGGAAACGAGGGGACAGGCAGGTACAGGGTGGCGATGGTRGCTGTCACCAAAGGTTGTCCCTTTGGCTGTCACCAAAGAGACTTCCAGGCGTGGGAAAACATCTTCTGGGGGGGGTGTTCAGGCAGAGGCAGGGTGTGCGGCTCCACGGCYGGAGGGATGCATTGGAAGAAAGGTTCCCCATCCTTCTCCCATGTTTTCTCAGATGACTGAAGGATGTGTGAGAAAGGGTTAGGAAGGGAAGCGCTGCTCCTCTCCCATCACCACCACCCAAGCAGAGACACCTGCTTCCCTCCTCCATTCGTGTCCCACCTGGGAAGCAGCAGAGAGAAGCAGCAGGCGTGGGAACAAAGGATTTATGGCCACAGCCTACCTGATCCCACAGCCCAGGGAAAAAAAAGTGAAGGAGAAAGAAGATCAAATATACGCATCCCTAAAACCCTCCCTTGCAGCTTTTCTCCGCAGATGCTGCCATCTGCACTGCACCGCTCCCGCTCCGCTGGGCACCTCTGCCCTTCGCCAGGAGCCGGCAGCAGGGAATGAGCAATTTTCTCTGACACGGAGACAGAAACAGCTTAAAAAAAAAAAAAAAGGAAAAGCCATAACTTTTTTTTCCCTTCCCCGACTCCAGCCAGAAAGCACATTTGGCAGAGCCCCGAGCGCTGGAAGCCATCAGCGGGGCTGCCGGCACTTCAGAGGCTCCGGGGAGGAGGGCAGGCGTGCGTAAGCCACCGACCGCGCCGAGGACACTGTCCCCGCTGCCCCGGGGTCCCCCATCGTGCGGGGGGGTACCCTCTCCATACCGTCCGCTGCCTCCAAAGGGCCCCGGGGAGAGCAGGGTTCCCCTAACGCCACGCATCGATGCTCCACAGAGCAACGTGGGTTTTGCAGGGCATTTTGCACCTGCGGCACACATCCTCCTCCGGCACCAAGCAGCCACCCCGTGCCTTTGCCTGAAGAGGGGGATTTGCTCCCCAACCACCATTTGGGTTTGAGGTGCAGGGTTTGATCAGATTGCCTGTGCCCAGTCAAGGGCATCTCCCCGCGAGCATCACTCCCTGGGGCGAGATTCCGGGAGGTTCACGCATGCCAACCCACACCTTTCCAAATCCTGCCACTTAACACCTAGCAGCRTCGCCTCCTTCTCCCCACCCCAGCACTCAGGCAAAGGCATTTTGAATACAAATTAAGAAATCAGGCTTTTAGAACTTCCAGGGAAGGTGGGGAAGGGGCAGCAATCCCCCCTCTGCATCCCGTGCCAGGGGGTCGGGGATGCCGCACCCTTTGCACGGGGCCACTCTGCCCACCCCAGGGTGCCCACGGTCCCGCCGGTGTGTCACCGGAGACCGGCAGCTCTGCACTGGAAATCCCCTTGGTGGGGGATTTCCCCATCAACCCCCACTCATTTTAGGGGGAGAAAACCACTTAATGGCAGGCCATCACAGGCGGGTGCCATCCCGTCCATGGGATTTACTTGCTATCRATGGCACAGCACACCCATCCCTGCGGGAAAACACCTCTCCGCCTTCCCACGCCGGAAAACGGTGGGTCAGAAGCAACACCCAAGTGCAGAGCGGGTGTCAGGGAGAGGGCGCACCCCATCCCTTGACATGCCAACCCCCCCAAAAGTCCTACACCTACCGCTGGGGTGAGTCGGGGTCAAAGCACGTCCTGGCCACGTCGGTGCCCCGTGGGTCGCAGCAGTCACCGTCGTCAAAGTCATCCAACATGTTGTTGCACTCCATGTGGCAGACGCCATCGCGGCGCTTCCAGGAGAAGCAGCGGCCGGGCCGGCGGCAGTCCCCGCCGTCGTAGCCGGTCAGGGGGTGCTCGCACTCGGGGTCGCAGCGCTCGTTGCCCACCTTGCTGGGCTCGCAGCCCAGGAGGACGGCGCGGCGGCGCAGCGAGGAGTTGCGTACCTCCAGCAAGCTGAGCTGCCAGGAGATGTTGTAGGGTCGGAAAGCTTCGCTCAGCGCCCGGTGCTGCCGCCAAACCTGCTCCCAGCTGACCGTCGGCCGCCCGCCGCCGTCCTCCGCCAGGTTCACCACCYGGTACCGCACCGCCTTCCCGCTCCGCAGCGGCCAGTGCCGGTTGTAGTGGGAGACCAGCTCCACGTTATCACAGGCAGTCTGCCCGCAGGCAGGGGGGCCCAGCGGCCGCAGGACGGGGGACGGCGGGGACGGCAGCACCCGCTGCTGGGGGAAGGCACCCTCCCGAAAAGGCGCCCAGTGCTTCTCTGGGGCAGCGAAGCCAGAGGYCAGAGTCAGCCCTGCCACCCCCCGGGCCACCCCCTCTAGGAAGGGACGCTGGAGATGGGGTTGGGACAGGGTGACCCGCCACAGGGCCAGCCCAGCCAAGTGTCCCCGGAAAGCATGCGCGGTCCCCCAGGCGTCCCCCCCCAGCAGCAGTGTGCGGCAGGAGGCCATGAAGGCGCTGTGCAGGGGTCCCCCCTGCCCACCGGCGCGGCCCACCCGCACCCCGTCCACGTAGAGGGCCATCCACCGCCCGTCGTAGCTGGCGGCCAGGTGGGTCCATGCCTCGGGGCGGTAGCGGTGGTAGGCGGTCACCTCGGTGGCAGCGACCGCCCGGTCCGTGCGGAGGGAGAAGAAGAAGCGGGCGTCTTTCTTGCCGCCGAGCTGCAGGGCGCGGATGCCCAGTGCCCAGCCCTTATCGCTGGCCGTGTGCGAGCAGTTGTCGAAGACGCCTGCAGCGGGAACAGGGACGGGGATGGAGAGAGAGGAGAGCTGGTGAGGACTGGAGACCATCACTGCTCCTCCCCAGAGCACGAGTTGGGTCCTCGGTGGCGGGACAGCTCTCGGCAGGGCTGTGGGGAGGCTCCCRCTGCTGCAGGTAAATTAAGGTGGCCAGCGGCTGGACAATGGGTGCTGCACCAGGGGGGACACGCCAGCCCCCATCCAAAATCATTTGGATGAGCAGGTGGAGTAGCCAGGAGGGATGGCAGAGCCAGAGAGGCAGGATGGAGAAGGGAGGAAGAGCATGGACAGGAGGAGAGGCTGAAGAGCGAGGTGTTTCTGAGCTGCTCTCCGTAGGAGCGCTCCTGCGGGATGGGATTAGAGGCTAAGCTTTTTATCTGCAGGCCAAAGCTTTTAAGAATTAGAGCACAGCAACACAAAGCRAAACAGCCTCCTCCGGGGACTGCTTCTCCAACAGCTTCCAGGCAGATTTACAGCTCGCCTTTACGCTCCAGTTTTCCTCCCAGTCATGCATCCAGCGGGGGTGGGTGAGGGTCGGAGGGGGAGACGGAGGGACCGAGCGGGTGCACACCTCAGCCCTCAAAGCTCTCCTGAGCAGAAATCCATCCCCAGGAACAGCTTTGGGCTCAGCTTCTCCCTCTGCACCCAAGCGTGTTGCAAACCTGTGTTTTAGGCTGGGCAAGACCTGGAGCTTTGATGACTTTCCACGAAACTCAGGCTGCTGAGTGCCCACGGTCGAGAGCCAGAGGCTTGCAGGCACTGAATGCCCTTGGGAATCAATGGCCATAAGGCACTTAAATACTGGCAAGGGGAAACGGACACACTGTTTGAAATAAATGTTTCTGGGTTCCTAAATCACCATGTGGGTCACCAGCTGGGGTGAGTGACCTCGAAGGTACGCTTTGAGCCCTACCACTGGCATCTTCTGGGAGCTCTCTGCTCCCCCGTTCACTGCCCCAACAAATTGCTTCCAGATGCAACAGTGCCCCAATGCTGCCGAAACCTGCTGCCGTGCCCGGAGGTCCTTTTTATACTCCTGCCGTGGTATTTCTTATGCTCCAGCCCACTTTTCCCTGCTGCACAGGTTCTCCTGCCCCTCACCRTGCCACTCCCATCGCATGCACTGCCTGCCCATCTCCGTGGCGTCAAGGCATCGTTGGCCAAAACAAGGYACTCCTGCCCTGTCCCGCTGCCTCGCCTGTCCCTGGGGATGCTCAGCGTGACACTCTGGGGACACTGTACCTATGGCTGGGATTGCAAAGAGGCCAGCGGAGAGAGGCAGAGGTGCAGACGAGCAGGAGCTCCAGGAGGAGCAGGATCTCCTGGCTTTCATCCAGGAGATGTGACTGAAGCCAGGTTACCATGACCCCACGTCTCCCCCGCCAGCCCTTGTAAACACGCCGTCTGCGCGGCCGGCAAAGGTCACGGTCCAGCCCTGCTGCACTCCAGGAAGATGCACCCCTCCCTCCATCCATCCCTTTCACCGAGGGCGAGATAGGTGGTGGCCTCTTGACCATCCCACGGTCATCACCACCCCGGGCACGGATCCCTGCCACTGCTCACTACAAAAGCAGCCATGCACAAAGCCTCCATGGGTGGATGGGCTTTGGCCAACTCTTGTTTTCTGGTGGATTGTGGAAGGGAAGCAGAAAGACCAGGGGAAGCTAGGACGGGAAGAAACCGAAAAGCAGGAGACAGGCAAAGGAGCCTTGCAGGCATGAGAAGGCAAAGCTGGAGAGTACTTTTGGGCTGGGTGCTGGCTGAAAGGTGCTTAGACCTGCACACTTCAAAGCCATCTTCTAGTATTTGGTCCTCACTGGGGTCGAGGACACAGGGCTTGGTAACTCTCCTCTTAGGAAAACTCATGCATTTTACCTTGTAATGATTTAGAGCACCCCAAATTTGATTAAACACTAAGGCAAAACAGGGGCAAACAGCATGAGGGGTGGAACAGCCTTCTGGGGTGAGTGTGAGCCAGTGTCCTCACAAACCCATGCTGGAGCCAAGCCGGGAAGTGCCTGACAAGTTCAAAACTGGCCAAAAGAACCTTAAGCGAGCCTAAAACCAGGTCTGGAGACTTCAACAAAGGGATGCAAGTAAGGCCAAGGTCAGGTTTACAACAGGGGCTGGAAACCCACTAAGGCAGCAGCTGGTGCTTCCTGGACATGGCCAGGGATGCCATCTCCGGCGCAGCCACAGAGCGTGCAGGCAGAGCAGCACGTCCCGCAGCTGGGACCTGCTGCAGAATGGCRAAGCAGAGCCGTCCAGCACCAGCTCCCAACTTCTCCAGAGGGCTTCCACAAGAAATTGTCAGGGCAYCAATTTCTGGACCCTTGGGATTTGCCAAGGAACTTGGTATTTTGTCCTGGGGTGACCCACCAGAAAGGGAAAGAGCTGTTTGCAGAGGAGGTACAAGCCAATCGCCTCGGCACCCGTAAATGCAACTCTGCCTGTAATCCGTCAGGTGGGAAAGGGCAGCTCTTAACCTGGTTTGTGGAGTTTATCATTGCTTAGGGTGATAACTTTGGGGTYTAAAACAAGAGTTGTTGGCAACACTGAAAAAAAATGACGAGAAAGGTGTCTGCCAGGAAAGGTGTCTAATGGAGAAAAASCCTCCAAAGAGATTAAGTGTGCCACTTTGTAAGGACCACCCTYAAAGCAGCATCTTCTCCCACTGGGGCCAGGAGCTTTGCAGCACAAAGAATAGTTCAGTCACACTTTGAGATTCAGGTACCAGGGGGAAATGAGCTGCTAAAGCTCCGGAGGGTCTGACCCAGGCCAGGAGCCCCTAGCCGTACCGCGAAAGCAGCCAGCCCGAGAGGGTGGTCACCCCTCAGGGCACGCAGTGGTGAGCAGCTCAGGGCCTGAGGAGGGCACCCGGGCTTAGACATCGCAAAAGTTTGGGACTGCCTCTGGTGAGARATCTTCTGACCCAACAAAACCATCTTTGATCTGAGTAAAAACAAACCTCAGCCTGGCACAAGGGGAAATCCCCTTGGGGTTTACCAGAAACAGAGCAGGCATGGATGGAGGGGAGACAAAAAAGGCGGAAAAAGAAGTGACATCACATGAAAGGACTCTCATCTGCTGCCCAAAATGAGAAGGACCATTCTCCTTCCCAGGCRGTGGCCATGGCAGGGTGCTGGGGTTCTGCACCCCAGCAGAAATCCCCACATGTAAGAAGGGCTAAGAGGGACGAACAGCCCCATCCAAGGTGGCCCTAAGGCAAAATATGACATCTATGGGAACAAAGTCCCAACTACTGAGCTTTCAATCCAGTCAACAGGACAGCTTGCTTTGCCCAGACAGAGCTGTTCAGCCTGGCCTTTTTTCCCAGGCAATGACACTGGGAGATGCTCAGCTCTGCCCTGCTTTCCTCCCGCCTTCCCTCGCACACGGACACCTGGAGCACCTCCAGCTCCTCCACAGCTTTGGACCACCTCAGGGCTCGGTCCACTCTCTACTGAGAGGGCAGGAGCGGCAGATCGGAGGCAGACTCGGCACCTGCCGAAGGGCTGGCAGCTGCCTGCATCACCTGCTCGCATGAAACGCCAGCGGCGCTGGCCTGTCCTCCTTCACCACCCGCACCCGGGCCCCACGGTCCCAGCTGCAGGAAGAGGGTGGGAAGCGGACAATGACTCAGAAAGCCGGAGGTGCCTGGGGCTGACTCAAACCCTGGAGCACGGAGGCTGGGGGATATTACCCGAGTGAGTGCCAGCGCTCACGGGCGGCGCTTTCAGYGCTAGCAACCGTCCCACCCTCCGCGAGGAAATTAAAAAAGAAAGAAAAAAATAAAAAAAAAAACCCGCTGGCTAGCTGGGAAAAGTAAAATCCAACACCTGCAGGCCAGATCTCCAGATGCAAACAGCTGTGCTGCCGATGCGACGGCTGGGAAGTGTGCATCCCGAGCCGCTGCCTGCCGGAGGGGAGGCAGCAGGGACCCCGCTGGGAAGGCGGACAGCAAGATGAACACTAGGTAGTTTCCATGTACATGGCTGCTTTTCCCCTCTGCCACCCAGTCTCCGTCCCATCCCTCCTACCTCTTCCACAGCAAAGATGCAGCTATCGCCCCGATGAGCAGGGGAGATGATAAATCCATGAAAGGGGCCAGGCGGTGAGTGAAGCAGAGGGGGGTTCAGTGGAGCGATGGCAAGTGGAGGATAGAGAGAGGGTTTCCCCAACCAGTCAGCTTGTTTGGCTGGGGAAACAGCCCCCGCGCTCTCCCGAGCTCTCCCGAGAGGGACCCCAGACATCCCATGGAAGCGGTACATCTCGGCGCTGCCACCCGTTCCCAGCCCTGCCCAGCATCACTGCACTGCCCTGCCGTGCTTGAACCCTGCCACAAACACCCGTCCTGGCACGGCCGCATGAAGCACCGCTGCCAGAGGTGACATCTGCCCCTCTCTGTGCCCGTGTGCCCCTCCCCTCTGTCTCCCCAGGCTCTCCATCACCTGCCTGTTCCTTAGCTTGGCGGGACGAAGGGGTGATTCCCAGTAGAAAACCCACCTGGGGCCGCCCTCTGCCCTGGGGACCCGCTCTGCAGAGCCCTCGGGGCCGGGACCCCGGCGGGGCGGGGGGGGGATGCCGGGGCCGGGGCCGTGCGTGCGGCGCGGCTGCCACCGTGCGGCCGCCCGCCCCGGGGACCCACCGGCAGCCCGGCGGGGAGCCCCGGAAAGCCCCCGGCGTGCCCGCGGCCCCAGGGAAAGAGGAATGGGGGGTTAGGGGGTGTCGGGCGGAGCGTGTCCCCCAAAGGGACCTGCCAGCTCCCGGCGGGAGGAGTGGGAGAAACTAGATACGAGCCGGGGGAGGCGGGCTGGAAGGACAGAGCGAGGGGGGGGGCAAAGAGAGGGGAGGGGATGTTTTAGGGTTTGGTCTCAAGGGAAGGAGGACTATTTCACGCCTGGGGTGCTGAGGACACGGGTGGGGGCGCGGCGTGTCACCTGCCACAGCGGAGAAGGCAGGAGAGCCCCCCCACGGGGTTTTTTGGGGAGTGGGGGGGGGTGTCGGGTCCCCATCCCTCCCTGCCTGCCCGCCCGCCGGCGGGACGGGGTTTACCTGCGATGATGGCCGGGTTGCTCTGTCCGCCCTCCGCCTTCACCCACACCTCCAGGGTGAACTCCTCCCGCGGGATGTCGGGCAGCGCCTCCGGCCGCGCCGCCAGCTGCTCCCGGCCGCCGGAGAAGTACAGGGCGGGCAGCGACCGCTCCCGGGGGGGGCTCGGCACCTGCGGCTCCCGGCCCCGCAGCCTCTCCCTTCGGACCTGACCGTCCGCTTCGTCCCCCGGTTCCTCTCCGCCTCCCCCGGCTCCCCGCGGTCTCCGGCCCCGCGGCCGCCCGGAGCCCGGTGGGGCTGCAGCGCCGAGCACCCCGTGAGCGCCGGGACCTTGCGGGTACAGCCCGTAGGGGTGATGCGGGGGGGCTGCACGGCGGCTCGGCGCCTCCATCCCGCAAGCGGAGACCGGCGGGGGGTCGGGGGGTCGGGGGTCCCCVCGGGCCAGGCTGAGCGCTGCCAGCAGCAGCGCGGCCAGGGGGGCCCCGCCGCGCAGCATCCTCCTTGGGGACGAAGGAGGGCGGGGGGGGCGGCCCCGGGGGAGGGGGGAGCTCAGGGGGGCGGCGGGCGGCAGCGCCGGGGCATCCTCCCCCGGCCCCCGCCGCAGCCGCTGCCCCCAACTTTTCCCCGGCACCGTTCTCCTCCCCTCTGCTCCTGCGGGAGGAGGAGGAAGAGGAGGAGGAGAAGAAGGGTGAGAGCACCGCGGCGGGGACCCCCCACCCACACCCCTTCTGCCTGCAGCCGGGGGTTCCCGGGGCACGGTGGCCCCTGTTCGGCTCTCTTGCGCTGCCCGGTTCTGCCTGCGGGAGCTGGGGATGCGTTAGACGCCCTTATCTAGAAAGCCCCGAGGCGCTCAGCTCCCCCCACTCCCCCCCAAGGAGGGGTGTGGAGGGGGGGGCTGCCTTATTTAAAGATGATTATGTCCAATCTAATAAACCCCGAGCGGAGCATCGCCCTCCCTTCCCTCCTCCCTCCGCCCAGGATGCTGGCGGGGAGGGGATGCGGAGGGGGACCCAACGCCCTCCGGGCGTTGGGTCCCCCTCCGCATCCCCTCCCCGCCCCCGGGATTTTGTGACAGCACCAGCAGCACCTGCCCTGTCCTGGGCTGCTCTTGGCCCATCAGCCTTCCCCACAGCCCCTCTTGCTGCCTCTCTCGTTCCTCTGCTTGGCAGTCCGGCACTTGGTTTCTTTTCCTTTCTTTTTTTTGTTTTGTTTTGTTTTGTTTTGTTTTGTTTTGTTTTTGTTTTCTCTTCCAAAGTTGAAACGTGCCCATGTTTTTTTCTTGTTGTAGGTCAGGGTGTGATATCTGCCTGCCCGCTTCACCTCCATCCTCCACCTCCATCACCTAGGAGGGAGGAAAGGAAGGCGAAAGGAGGGGACACCCCCCCYTCAGCCCTCCCCTGGCAAGGGGAGAGGTGGTCTTGGGCTCAACGTGTGCAGAGAGACCCAGGGTCCCCCCCTCAGCCAGAGATTTTGCTGCTTTTTCTCTGTTGTTTTTTTTTTTTTTTTCCTCCCCCGAACAACGATCCCATCTGTTTGACACGTGCAGAAAGGTGRGCTGGAGGCACCTTATCTGGGCAAGAGGGAAAGAGCCAACATCCAAAAGCCAAAAAACCCCCATTGATGCACCAAGGGAGCAGGCACCGGTGGGAGACGCATCTCACCCACCACCCTGCCAGAGGGTACAGCACCGGCGCTGCCAGGGGAGAGCTGATCAAAGCATACGGGTGAGAAAACAAGCCCCCAAAGTTTCCTCTTAGTTCCCGCGATGCCGTCGCACCAGCACGCGGCGCGGGAGACTAGGAAAACTTCAGCACRGAAAGATATTTTTTTYCTTTTTTCTTTTCATTATTATTATATTATATATAATTTTTTTTTCACTCCCAAACACTATATCTGTGGCGGTCAGTCTGAAGCAGGGTTGCCAGCGAAAGCTGGGAGGCCCCTTCCAGGGTACAGGCTTTCAAACCAGCGAGGCAGGAGGGAAGGGATTTAAGAACAAACAGCAGGAGCTGGCTGCGTGGGGTTGGGGTTTTTTTTTTGTCTTCTCAAGGTGGGAGGGTGATGGGAGGAGGGGGGGGACACACTAGTATTTTAGTGGGGGGAAATAGGAAAAAATAGCGCTGGAAAAACTTGAAGGTTAGGAGGGGTGAGCACAATGCTTTGCTGACCCCCCGGGAAGGAGGAAGGTAGGTGTAAGCACGCGGAGAGGTAAGGGCATGGCGAGGCTGGGCTGGAGCTGCCTGGAGAGGCAGGGAGGACACTCTGAGGGTGAACAAGGCCAGGCAGAGCAGGGATGGCTCATGCAAAGGAGCTCGAGCAGCTCCCGAGGACCTTTGGGGCGTGAACGACATCCAAGCACAACATGAACACCCATCGCTCATGGGGAGGTGGGGAGAAGAGGTCTGCAGCTCTCCTGCCTGCACTAACCTGCCTGCACTAACTGACTGGTGCCCGTCCGCCGGCGGTGGGGATATGGAGATAACCCAGCTCGGCGCTTGGCACTGGTGAGGTGGCCCAGCAAGAGTGTTGTCCTGGGGCCAACGCCAGCAAGCGTTGCTTATAGTGCGTATTCATTCAGGAATGAACCGAGCTCCTGATAGCCCTGTCTACCAGGGCCCGATAAGAGAGGATCCCACGGGATGGCTTATTTTGAATGGTGGTGACCTTATTAAGCGGTTATTAATCATCTTGCCACACAACACCCTGCCCTACTCGGTACGCCAAAGAAGCAAGAGCACGAGACCCTCAGCAGCGTGTGCTGCCATCCGAGAGGTTCGGCAGCGCTGTCTCCTTGGGGACAGCCTGGCTGGGATGAATCCAGCATCGGAGCAATAAAATCCTCCAAAAATGCACCCAAGTGAAGCCTCTATATATAGGCTCTGGCCCGGGCTAACCCGCTCACTTGATAAAATGACACCCGCAAACAAATAGCTCTGCTGTCTGTTGGGCTGGTGTGGACCAGGAGCTGCAAAGGAGGAGTAAAAGCCCACCAAGGAGCCCCCTTTTCGGAGGGGAGATGGGTGAGAGTAGAGGAAGGTTCCCCCTGCCCTGCATGCCCATGCCCGAGCCTGGCCGGCTTTAAGGAACCGCCGGAGCAGGCAGCCGAGCACATGAATCATTACCCGGCGCTGGCTCCAGCACGCTCTCCATCCACACGCAGGCAGGTTCCCCTCGCAGCCGCTGCCAAGGTGGGGCCCAGAGGAGGCTGGTGAAGATGAGGAGGGCAGGACCATGGGGGCACTTCACCGAGCTGGGTCAGCATCTGGGGAGCAGAGATGCTGGGATGCTGTTCCCATCCCAGTGCCACTGCCAGCTACAGAGTAAATCCCTGTATTTTGGGTAGTTTTTCTTTGTTTTCCCAAAAAYGGGGCAATTAGCTTGACCAATGTGRTGATTTCACTGCATGTAAAGCAAAGACTGGCCCCGGGGATAAGGCAAGGGACTCGAAGATGTCAGAGTGGCGGCAATGCACCCTTGGCACATTTTCTGTCATTCTGGAAAGCGGGGCGGGCATCTGTTAGAGGTCCCAGCTCAGAGCCAGGCTGCCTTGGCCGAGGAATGCAATGGCCTTGCATCTTCCAGGGATCCCTGCATGCAGCATCTGGATGGAGWTGCTCATCCCAGGCAGGGTCCAGCTGCAGTTCAAATCTGCTGATGCTCAGGAGTAAGAGAAAGGATGCTGGATGGGAGGCAGGAGGAGGACAAAGTGGTGGCAGAGGGTAGGTTTGGCTGGATATTCCTCGTCCCTTCCCCACGGGTTGACCTTCCTGGCATGTCCCCGCTCTTTGGACCCTCTGGGCTGCAGGTCTCTGCAGTCAGGGTTATTTTGGGGGGGGGTGACTGAACCAGGCAGCTGCCGGTGCTGGGCAGGAGCAGGGGGGCCATGTCGAGCCCCCGGCCAGGAGCCTCTGGAAGGAGGCAGGGGGAAGGGGGGAGCCCCATCAAAGTGAGATGCTGAACTAGGGCTGTGGGGTGACCCCAACACAGGAGCGGGGTTCCCAGTGCAGGCTCAGCCCATGCTGGGGGAAGGTGAAGAGCAGCATTTTAGCTGGAGCAGAGGCCGAGCCTTGCTTTTCCCCATGCCTGTCAAAAGCCATCAACAAAAGCCTTCCTCTCCCTCCACTCCTCCTCGGGAAACCACCGGCGATCTCGACATGGGAATAAAGGCCCCAGGAGAATCCAGCTTTTTTGTTTGTGGCCAGGCAGCCAAATCCCACGAGCCCGAGACAGCAAGCCTCAGCAATCAAAGCTGTGAGCGACAGCGACCCCTCACAAGGCACAGCCCCAGCCCTCCCTCCTCTCCCTCCCGAGTTCGCCTGCTTTTCCCAAGCAGATTAGGAGCCTGTTCAAACGCACAGGACCCCCGGAGGTCAGAGACGCTGGCCTCCCGCACCAGAGGTTTGCTTGGGAACTCGCTGAGTTTCCTGCTTCTGGTAGGTCTCGAGATAAGCCCTGGTGTGCGGCCGCCGCTGGTGCCAGCTCCGGCAGAAGCCCACAGCCGCACACCAAAAATCCAGCGGCGAAAGCTCCGGAGGCCCGTCTCTCGTGTGTTTGTGCGCTGCAGTTGAGCACATCTCGTAAGGGACAAGAGGCAACCGGGGAGCCCTCCCGCAGGATCTCCAAGGTCTGATAGGAAAGCTGGGCTCCCTCCACCCCGTGATGGCTAGTAGGGTTTCCCCACGCTGGTTGGTCCTATGAGTTTGGTGACAACAGCTTCTCCAAGCCCTTCTGCTGAACTCAGCTATACCCGCCTCAAGAATTCAACGAGCCGTGTACACAACCTCGACTCTTTTGGCAACGGAGCCAAGGAATGAACTTTACATAACAGCGAAGAACAACCAGCCAAGGATACGTCTGCTCCATCATCCTCGCAYCTCACATCTGCCTCCCCACCTTTGCTCTGAACCGCGCAGCCCGCAGACAGCGGGTGGCACCCGACGGCAGCAGGGATGGTAGGAGCCTGTGGAGGAAGCCAACTAGCCAGGCACGCATCCGTGCATTAACTAAGGTGCTTTGAAGCTGGTTTGGTGTATCACCATCAGGTGCAGCTATTTCGGAGCASCCTTGGATGTCACGCTGGAGCCCCGAGCTGCAGCAGAGCTGTGCTCTGAAGGGCTCTTGCAAGGCTCCAGTAAAAACCATTTACTTCCAGTTGGGAGGTGAGCAGGATGCAGGTGCTCAGCAGCATGCTCACATCTCTACCTAGGGAAGACGTTCCCTACGCTATAGCCTCCAGAGGTCTTTCTGCAGCCCGGAGTTTTGCACTTCACCAAGAACTTGCAGGTGCTAAATTAAGACCATCCAGAGAACAGAGCATGACCTTGGCTAGATGGGGTGTCTCAGATATTGAAAATTATTCCAACTGCTCACAAAAGGCAGGGACTTATCTGCCTTTACATAATGTAGCTCTTCCAGCAGCCACGGAGGAAAAGCATACATGAAAAAGCAGGGGGAGGAAGGGAATCAGCCTTTCTCCGTTCTACCACTGTCGCTGGGGAGTTTCAGCCCCATTAGGTCAGGATTGTTTAAGTGCATCTCCATATCCCAGCTGGGTGGGAAGCGTCTGCCAAAGAGAAGAGAGACACGATGCCGCACGGCTCCCATGCCAGCGGCAGAGGCAGGATCCCGGAGGAGGACGTGAGCTCCGCAGGGAGGAATATATTGGTACAAACACAGCAGGGACCAGCTCAGGCTTCCAAAATCCCACCCCAGCAGAGCCAGGTCTGCTGGCAGGAGCTCCAGGAGAGCACCACACCCGTGGCAGCTCTGGCGGTAAATCCAGGTGGAATAATTACACGACCTTGCTGCGTTTTCACCATCCCCGTGCCCACGCCAACATCTGCTTGTTAGTCCCCTTTGGATGTGCCGCTCACACGATAGCATCTCTTCCCTGATTGAGCACGACTTTCCTTGCAGGAGTGTCAGAGCAATTACTTGTACAAACAAGCCTCACCATCTCCAGATAGCCTGTGCTCTGCCTCTTGCATTTATATACGCTTTCCACATGTTGACCAGGCAGAAAAGCCCTTTGCTAGAGCCAGTCGATAAGACACAGAGTGAATATTTAATCTGGCACAGGTATCTGAAGGACGAGGGGAGGGGGAAAGAGCTCGTGCCACCCCAGCGCGGGAGCTTTGCAGATGCAAAGCTCAGCAGCTCCTCAAACTCCCGTTTTAACATCTCTCCATCTGAGCCCAGCCAGGGAACAGCTGCTGCAAGAAGAAACGGAGCAGGAGCAAATGAGCACGTTGGCTGGGATGGAGGCAAAGGGGCTGTATTTAACTTTGCTGCCTCTGTCCTCAAGGTAAAGCAGGATTTTTGGCACTGGTTGGCACTGTGAATTAGAGGTGCCTCCTGTTTGCTGGTCCAAAGCACAGTCATTGTGACATCCTCTATCCTGCTCCCGAGCCAGCGGGGAGAACCTGCTTCAGAATTTGGCAGCGAGCAATAAAAAGAATCGTGAAAGAGTCAGGCTCGGCTCTTAAAAGCTGGCTAGCAGGGTTTTAAGTATTTGGGCTTTGGACAAGTTCATCACAACAAGGAAACACCTCTGCCCTCCCCACTCATTTTTAGAAAAGACAAATAAAAATAGACTTGCCAGGAGAGGCACAGGCAGGGGAGCGAGGGGGAGGAAGCCACGTGCCAGCTGCCGAGGCAGCTCGCAGCCTCCGGCTCGTACCTGTGCCAYGGACCTGCACCACCCGCTTCGTTTGTGTCCCACCTCGGAGCAGGTCGGAGCCCTGGTGAGGAGGTGGAAGAAAGGATGAGCGCATACACATGCTCTTCTCAAGCAAGAGGGACAGGCGGTTATCCCAAGCTGGGCAAAAGACCCCTCCTGGTTTTCCCTGGGCCAGGAAGGAGACCCTGAGACGAACTCTGGGAAGTGCTGTCTCGCACCACCCATTATCCAGCAAGTTTCCAGTTGCTTCTTAGTTTGGTCACTGGACATTGCCCGTGTGACTCTGTGACCAGTTTGGTTTTGGCCCTGTGCTGCTGGAGGTGACGGCAGCCCCGGGTGTGCACCCTCAGGTGTACGGACGCTCMTGCCAGCGGCATCCTGGTACCCGTGTGTCTACACAAGTAGTGGGAGCTGGGAGCACCAAGAGCATTGGTTCCCCCAGCCTTTGCAACCAGAGCGGGTGCCTCCTTTTGCTGGAGGCCTGGCACTGGGACATACCCTGCCATATTGTGCTTTCTGTGCCAGCTAGCTGAAGCTCACATAAGCCCTTGAATCTTTGGCTTCATGCTCCTGAGCTCTCAGGCTTTGTGGTGCAACGGTGYCATGGTCATGGCCTACCCCTCTGGCCTACCTCAAAGCACAGAGACATCTCCTGAGGATGTTTGGCACCTTTGCTCCTGAGGTGTTTGTGGCATTTTCCACCTGATCCCAACCCTGGTGACATCTCAAGATCATTTCAATCCAGAGTGCTCACGCTCACCACAGCTGTTGAGCAGAGGAGGGCAAGGCATGGGCATGAAAGCCTTGGTCAGGACAAGGTCCTTGCTGGCAAGGACCACTTCTTTCAAATCAGTGCCTTCCTGGGTGCTAAAATCCATCACATCTTTGTAGGGCCCTCTTATAGCCTTTATCTTGGCTCAGCCAGACCTAATTAGCTCTTCTAAGTTTCATCCCTAGGTCAGGTTTTCTCCTCAAYCATTTCTGTGGCTTCTTTCAGAGCTGAAGATGCATGAGTGATTCCTGGTGGGCCAGGAGTTACTCAGAGCCATCTCTGAGCTCACTCCTGCACTGCCGTCAGAGCCAGACAGCAGCACTTCCAGTTTCTATCAGCCTCGCTGTGCTGGCAAGAGGCACAGGAGAAGAGTGGGAGTCCCAGTCCGGGTTGAGCCAGCAAAATCAGTAAGATCACTTTGGATGGGTATGGACCCACCAGGCAAGTTCATTCCGATTAAGCGTGGGGATGAGAGGGTGTCTGCTGGCAAGCCCTTCCCGTGCAAGCCTCCAGCTCCTGAACCTGCTGCTCAAGAGTCCCCCTCRTCATCTCCTTCCTGCAGCCCACATCACTACGCCCAATGCCGCAGATCCACCAGCATTGCCCAGAGTGGTCCTTTCCCTCTTTGCCTTCACCCCAGCCCTGGAGAGTCTGGAAACACGCCATGTCCCACACTGCTGCCCACCATAGGGCTGGGGGCGCTGGGCCAAGCTGGAGGAGCTCCAAGGATGCAGCAGTCCCTTGAGCATCACCCATTGCCCAGCAGACTCACCGCAGGGGTCGGTGGCTGGGTGCTGCCCCTAGCTGGAGCACATCTCTCCAGCATCACTGCAGGGGATTGCGGAGGAATGTGCTGCTCCGCAGACTAGATGCAGCTGGGATGAAGGAGGATAAAGCTAAAACTTCACCTTGCTGGAATATCGGTGTGCTGGCACTCGTCTGACTCTCTTAGTTCAAGCTGGTTAGCAGTGCAGAAAACCTCAGGCCAAACACATCCAGCAAAATCCCTTAGTACAGATAGAGCTGTCCCCGTAAGGGGCCATTTGGCAGCATCACTGTCCCRTGCCAGTTTGAAGGATTAAAACAAAAAGACCCTTTTGCTGGCACAGAAGGTCCCCTGCGTCGGCTGCCTTGTTCCTGGCGAAGGTGGTTAAACCGTGCTGGGGAAAATGTGATTTTCCACCTGCTGCTGCCCATGGGGTCCTGSCTGGCTGGGTTTTTCGGTTAACCCTCTGCCCTTGCAGCACTGATTTCTCCTGCCAGGCTGCCAAAGCCCCACCAGCAACCCGGAGCCTGAGACACGTCCCCACCCCACCACGAGGCCACCGTGAGCCACGCGGGAGCCGGTGAGCCGCCGCAGCGAGGGAAATCCACGGGTGCCTACGTCCCAGGCGGGCAGCGGTCCAGGCGCATCGCGCGCACCCAAGCGTACCAGCGCGGCGGRGGCCCCGGCACCCACCCGATGCCCGGCGAAGGTGCTGCGGTTCTTGGTCTCCCCCCAGTGACCAGACCACATATAACAAAGCAGCAGGTCTGGCTCATGCACAGGAGGTTTCCAGCCCCACCAGCAGAGCTCCTGGCTCCCAGAATGGACGTATTATTACCAAGTAATTATACTAATAATTATTTCCCCATATCTTCCCCATGAGCGAAGCCCTCTCGCTGGTGCAGTGTCTTGCTTTGACATTTTTGGAAGCAAGACCCTATTTCCGCCATACACTACCACTTCAAATGTATACATTCATTCATTAAGGAGCACCGACACCGCTGCGGCAAATGACCTGTCAACAGATTTACAGCAGGAAGTAAGTCACTGACTCYGAGCCTGCGCTCTTAATGTAATTAAAGTCCTCTGTTTGGAATTCGTTGCTAATTAATATTCATGCTCTGTTCCCCATCTGCCATTCCCATGTTGCTGGTTCCTTCTGAGATTGATCAGAGGGTTATTAACGCAGGGAGCAGACAGAGGAGGAGGGGGGTGGCTGGCGGGAAGGGATGGATCAGCTTTTGGTAGGGGAGCAGAACTGCATCCAGGATGGCGGCGGCTCTGGGAGGGGATGGCCGAAGCATCATCCTGGCTTGCTCCATCTCTGGGGGGAAATTAAAGGGCTGGTGGGACTGATGGATCAAGAGCTAGACACAATTGGTTGGCTCCCGGAGTCTTTCAGGGCTTGCTTCAGCCCTCGGAGGAAGGTGAGAAGCATCTCTGGAGCTGGGCTGCCGAGGACCAGCTGGCAGCTGGTGGTGTGAGCAAAGCCTAATTGWGATAGAGGCTAATTGCCAGCTCTTGTGGTTTGGCATGGGGGAGCAGCCATGGCAGCCCAGCACCGTGAACCAGACCCACCAGTGCAGTTATTTGGRGGTGGAGGCTCAGAGGGAGTTTCTGATGAAGCCATACTCACCTGGGTATATGTAGGGAGGCCACGGATGTATGGAGTGTTCGTGGGCACCAAGAACTTGGCCCAGCCCAGTGCAGGGCATGAGAGGACATCTGCAGGGACACCCTGGCCAGCTGYTTTGGGTGGGCACAGCCCTTGCGGTGACAACACACCAGGTGCTCCTGTTAAAGCAGGTCGTGGGCTGCCCCTTGCCCTGGGTGGGCACTGAGAGCTTGCCCCATCCCTGCACAGGCTGGAGGTCATGTTCTCCTCTCTGATCCGCAGCTGTGGCATTTCCATGYGCCCTCAGCACGGATCCTGAGAGGATCAGACACCCACGGGAAGAGCCACAGCTCTTGTGCCACAAACGCTTTCAGCTGAAACCAGGCGCTGTCCACCACTTTGGGTGAGAAAGATGTCCCCGTGTCGCAGGCTGAGAGCCTGGTGGGTGCCATCCCGCTGAGCACACAGGCTGCTGTGAGGAAATGCAGCRCTCTGCAGCATGAGGAGGGCAGGCTGGAGACACGTCCCCGATGGTGACCCTGTGTCACCCCACCGCCCCATCTCCAGATGCTGGAGATATGTCCCTCATGCTGACCCTGCATCACCCCATTGCCCCCATCTCCAGACGCTGGAGATGCCAGAGCTGAGCATCCTTTGAAATTAAGGGCACTGCATGCACTGAGAAGCCTCTTGAAGACCCGTCCTGCTCCCAGGATGCAACCCAGGATAACTGGTGGTCTGTGGTCGGTGCAGACAGGTRGGCAGCTGGAAGGCAGGTCTTGTAGTGAGACTCCCTCGGCAGGAGGACGCTGCCCCTCTCCCTTTCCTGGGCACCTCTTCTTACCCAGGAAAGGTGGCACRGGGACGTGGTATCTCAGGTCAGAGGTTCCCAAGGGACCAGAGGGACCGGGGCTCTCAGCCAAGCCCCAAGTGCTGAGCAACCCTGGCTCTGTTGCAAGAGCACTATGAGTGGGGTTTCCTCAATTAACAAAGCCCATTTCAAACGGTTTTTAGATCCTTAAACACAATCGTAGGGCTCAAATTGGATGTACCCCACTTTGAAAGCCGAGTCCCGCTGGCATCTCCTGTTTATATATGAACAATCAAAGTGATTTATTCCTCTGCCTAAAGCACGGTTGCTCTTTGACCGTCCATCCATTATCCTTATCTATCTGTCCTAGTTAGGAGCCGAGCAATCCATCTTACCCAATCTAATGTATGCCAAACGACTCCGCAAGCCGCCGCGCTCCGAGAGGGCTCTGCCAGGGCAGACGACATGGGCCTGGTTTTCAGCACCGCTAACGCAATTGCATTGACGTCAACCTGAGCCGCCCGCCGTCACCCTCCTAGAAAATTAAAGCCTAGGATGGGCAGACCTGAGGCAGGCACCTAAAGGATCTGCGGTTGTAATCGGGACCGGATCTGCCAGCGGGCTCACCGTGCAACGCRCGGACCCTGAGCCATCAGCATGCAAAGAGCCTGTTTAACCCAGAGAACTTCTTGTTTCTCCAGATTAAATTGCAAAAGAGGACAGGCGGTGTGGTCCTGGGGCAGCATCTTCTCATTCGTGATGAAAAGACCATGCTGCTCCTGTGCCATGTGAGCATGCAACAGGGGCAGCTGCGCCCAGGGTCTCCGGCTGTCCCCGCCTGGGACATTGCAGAGGGGCAGCACCTTCTGCAGTCAGACCTCAGGGCATGTCACAGGCGATAGCAGGCTGCAGACCTCCTGTCTCCCAGGGGAGAGAGGTTCTCCACCTTGTAGAAAAGGAGTAAGTGAAGCACCATGTGGATGCCCCCTCCCTGGAAGTGTTCAAGGCCAGGTTGGATGGGTTCCACCTGATCTAGTGGAAGGTGTCCCTGCCCATGGCAGGGGGGTTGGAACTAGATGATCTTTAAGGTCCCTTCCAACCCAAACCATTCTCTGATCAATGATCTATGACCATGAGAAATTCACTCAGAAAATGCATCGCCACCTCTCTTCTCACCTTCCATCAGGGACAAGCAGTTGTGACAGGCTGAAGGTGCCTGCAAGCCCCTTGTCTGCAGCAGGCAGGTGCCCAGCAAGGAGAAATGGGGTCCCTGCTCCCTGTCCCACTGTCTGTCCCCATCCTGGGCTCTACAGGGACTGTTCAATCCCACGGCCATGGATRGGAGAGTGCTGAGGCTCAGTCGTACAGGAGACATGGAGGGTCTCCACCCGACAGGACAGGCAGCTTGGGGAGGAGAGCACTGGAGCTGCCCACCACGCACATCACCACGCTCCAGCAYGGTGCTGCCTGCACCTCTGATCAGCAGGTCAACCAACCACTCCTGAAACTTTAGCTAAGAAAAACAAGTCTACGAGCTTAAATAAGCTGCAATGGGCATCGTGCTCCTCCAAGGAAACCAGAAGGGGTTTGCAGCAGAAAAAGGTTGAGAGTCTGGTCCCATCAAGAGAGACCTCCCTCGCCAAATTTCACAGCTTTCCAAAGGAGGTTCTGGAAGGGTGTTTGGCCACAGGCAAGCCCAATGGCTTTCCTCTGGCTTTTCTCTTCGAAAAAGCTGACCCCGTTTGGCTGAAATTTTCCAGAGAAGTTCATGTTGAGGCAAAYCYCTGGCAGACAATTTCTGCCTAAATGTTCACATTTTGGCGTTGTTCTAAGCAATGGGAAACATAGCCCTATAATGGGRAGTATTGGGTAACCTCAGTAACAARTTATCTACCCTGTGTACAGTAAAATTCTCATTAATTTGCCCTCTTTGCCTTTGAAGAAGATTTCCAGACTGGGGAAAAAAGAAGAGAAGAAAGCAATGGAATTAGCCAGCCCTCTCCAGTCTCGAATAACTCCAAATCTGTGCAACGGGATCTGGCAGAGCAAGGAGAGGTGTTAAGTCAGGATTCTCCGTAGCRTTGGTGAATGGGGCTTACAGCCTGTCTGAAAGCAGCAGTCACCAAATTTTTGTCAAAGAGCCTGTTTTTGAAAGATTTCCAGCCTGAGCAATTCATGAGGTGTGGATTATCCAAAGAAGTTCCAGGTAARCATCTAAAATTTGGGGAACCAAGCAGACCCAGACCCTCAATGCCAGTGCCCACAACTGGGTACCAGGATGCAYGGTTGGCATCCCCAGTTCTGCAGCCAACTTGGTAGGTCAAAGTGAGGTGAGATGACCTCCCCAACCATGCACCTTCTCCGCTGTTGCCCTGGTTGGACGGAGACACAGGTACTGAGCATCACTGCTGCCAACACCACTCATGCAGTCCAACCCAGCAAGCCACCAACATTTTTTCAGCCGTGACCGGTTGTCTTCTGGAAATTCCTGGCCAGGTTGTGCCAAAAGATCACCCAGGTTTGACAAATTTAGCTTGCTGTAGTGTYGGATGACTCCATCCGCAAGCCAGGGTGACTTCATAGCCGGTGTGAGTGCGGGGACAATCACCACGCGCTTGGAGAGAAGTCCACAAGCCAAAGAGGTGCTTTTGTGCAGTGAAACAATTTTCACTGAGCTTAAGTCAAGCAATGAAATATTCATAGGACACTAAAGCAGTGGGCTCACTGGCTGCCTTCTTATGGGAATTCAATAATACTGGAGACAGCCTTAATTCAATATTCAAAAAGCCTCTTTCTCTTTCCTTCTCTCTCCATCTCCGCGCTGTCTCTTTGGGTTCAGAGATCTTTTCGGAAACCTCACTTTTATGCACTGGATGCATTAGTGGAGAGAGAACGGCGGAGAGGAGAAATGGGGGGAGAAGGAGTGGGAGCGCAAGGATGGGGACCGCACACAGGACAGCTGGGGATTTCTGGYCCCAAGCTGCTTGGTGATGCTTGGCTGGATGATCTGAACCAGCTCTTCTTAAAGAYACATCTGCATGGCTTTTTTGGGGCCGGACCCACGTTTGTGCTCAGTCATGGCTGGTTAGGAGTCAGCTCTGGTCCAAGAGCGGTCTAACCATGGTYGTGTTGTCCTGCACTCCCACCGATAGACCCACTGAGAAACAGGCTGCCTGGCTCAGCMGTGGTGTGATGCTAGCAGGACTGAGGCCATTTTTGGCTCTGCATCTATCCTGTGAAAAAAAACAGTGGAGATGGASCCTTTGTCCACCAGCATGGACTGGAAATTGGGTGAGTTGGGTCTAGATGCTCATGAAGGGTAAAGCTCCAAKGACATGGGTGCTGTTCATGTGGACATTCATCCTCACCCGGCGTGAGGACACAGATGCTGGCAGGGCTCTAATGAGCTATTTTGGTGCTCCCGGCTTGCCCTGCTGTTGCTACAGGTCTCAATCCCTGTCCTGGAAGAGAAATACTGACATCCTCCTCCCCGAGAGAGCAAGGACCAACCTGTGAACCTCTTCCAAGAGGTCATGTTTTGGGTGGAATTGCACTGAGCTAACCCCCAGAAACCAATACTGACACACAGCTACCCCMTGCTAGAAGATGGGCACTGCTTCATGCTGCAGCCAGGTGGGAGCGAGCTGTAGCTCTGCTGGTAGGACCTTTCTGCCCACTGTAGGGAGGGCTGATACTCAAGGATGTGACAAAGCTTCTCCAGCCATTGAAGGGCCAGGGGACTTCTTGCTGCTCCTCCGAATACAAAAATGGGGGGGGCACCAAAGGATACAAGCAGCAGGAGGTGGCTTTCCACACCATCCATAGATGCCGCGGGGGCAGGATGCCGTGGGTGCTGAAGTTTCACAAGGTTCAGACAAATTCAGGGAAGAAAGTCCCCCGCAGCGACCAACTTGTCCTCCCTAGCCTTGGATAGCAATGCTCTATACACGTTGCAGCAAAGGGGAGATTTAGAAGAGCAACAGCTTTCCAAGCACTTAGCAGGGGTTTTTCCCCCCCCCTCGTAGGATCCTTTCCCAGAGAGTATTTAAAATCAAATTATTTACTCCACAATGCACTGATTATTTGGTTTCTTCTGGCATCTCCCCGTCACGAATGCCCTCRAGCAGATCAGTTTCAACCTTCAGAAAACCTCTCTATTAGCATTTGATCTTGTCAAGCTCTTTTTATAGCCACTCTTAAAGCTAAGTGGAAGCTGCTCGATGGCTATCTGCCACGCTGGGGCGTGCGGGCAGATGCCAGCTAGCAGGGGCAGAGCACAGTCCCCATGCAGGAGGCTCCAAAGCACCAACGATGGTACAAACGACGCACAAAAATTGGAAGAGATGCACAAAAATTGGGTCCACGTTCATACGCTGGGGTGAGGATGGGGAGCTCTGTAYTGCTCTGAGCTGCTCCCCATCTCCAAGGCCAAGTGAGAGCCCTTTGGAGAAAAGCAAGATGYTCCACCCTGTTGCAGGAAGGGTGGYTGGGTGCTCAGTGGGTGCCAGCACCCTGGCTTGGGGGCTTTGCTGGTGCATCCTGCAGAAGGAGGGGGCGAGCAGGATGCCTGCAAGTCCTTTCACACCTACTGCAAGAGCCTGGCGTTAGCGAGGCCCCAGCCAAACTCCAGCAGGGACCTGACATCCTGCCTCCCTTTCCTGCACTTCCCATGGCAAAAATGAGATTTCTTTCTTCCTTCCTTATTCTAGCATCTCCAGCCTGATGCTGATCACACAAACGCAGTGAAGATACTCTTTCTCCCTGTTAATCCTTTATAGATTCTGGTTCCAGCTGTACTTGGAATTACCTTATTTTTTTAAGACTTTCTGGGAAATCAGTCCCACAGATGACTGTTTTGGAGCAGATTTCCCTGTGCGTTTGGAGCTGGTGCAGGTGTCCTGATGGGGTCTCAGGAAGCTCTCCCTCTCCCTCACCTCTCTGCTGGTGCTCCAGGTGCATCCCAGCCATGTCACCCCATAACACTCACTTCCTACCCCATCTGCCAACGGCCTGGGGCCTCCCTCTCCCCTTTGTGTCTCCAAGCCAGGTGGGACAGCTGGACCACGTCTCCCAAGGGGCACAGGGACCTCCTGCTTCTGGGGCACCTGGCACTGCCTGGATCACCTGGTYCGTGAAGATGAGCGGAGGTATGGTGCACCCAAAGCAAGCTCCCAAAAGGCACTGCCGATTCACTGCCAAACAGGAATTTGATGGTGTCAGACTCAAACTTTTCCCTGTCTGATGTAATATCTCAGATACAGCATGGCAAACCACAACCCTACCGTAGATACAGCTATAGTGCTATAGCATCGGTGTGTGTCCAGGCTGGAGAGGTGAGGCACGTATTTTATCCCATGGCAATGTGGCACTGGAGGTAGGTATTTAGCTATTGGAAAACTAGTTGTTTTGTGATGAACAGAGATTATGAAGTTTGGTTTTCTCCAGATTTTGAGTCTTATACTTTGACTSCCAGTTTTAGAGCTCCAAGTTAGGCTTTTTCTGTATTTGTGGTGTTGACTGTTTCATGACTCTTGGTGAACACCAGAATATAGTGGATGGATCTTGCAGACCACTTCGGGAGCTGAAAGCAGAGACGTGCACTGATGTTTCAGGTAGGAAAGTAGGTTACAGAGCAGGTCTAAACAAGGTTACATGGGAGGTGCATGGCAGAGCAGGGATGGGATACGGGGTCTACAGTAATGCCCCCCACACCTTGATCCCTTTCTTCTCAAAGACAGCTTGAAAAACCTGAAGGTCCCCCTTTGCTCAAAGCACCTATTGAACCATGGCTCTTGGGCCGCTGGTGGGTGAAGGACCAGCTCTGCTCCCATGCAGCAATGCATGGTGCTGGGGYGTCCCCACGATCCCGGCTGCTCCCAGCTTCTCCCTCAATGAACCCCCCCAGGTAAAGCCACCCACAGACCCATAAGCCTCCCAAGAACACCTCTGCGAGGAATAACATCACTGATGGATGTTGCCTGTCTGCGTGAATCGCCTGCCAGTAGGTCATGAATTACTCAGATGTGTCTGTTATCCCAAATTATCCCCTGATTCACACGGCGGCTTACGCAGGAACTCCTTGATTAGATTCCTCAATATCGAACGCTCTGGCTCATTGGCCTGACCTTCTCSTCCACGTAAGCCTCCAGGCCATAAACCATTCTTATCCAAAATCTTGACCTCATGTTTAATTTTATCTCCATTGACGTTAACAGAGGTTAGTTAGGCTTAAGCACACGCTGGAAGTTAAGCTTTCCTGTACCAGGGCCTCTGTGCGTTTCCCTACGCTGACTGATGACCCGAATTCAAGGATGCCTTTTCCCTGGCTTCGACAGGCTTCAGCTTGGCACACGCATAATTCCTGGAATCGGTTCTCCACCACCGACGATGATGAATCAATCATTTGCTTTCTGAACATGTTCCACAGAATTCCCTCAGCCTTCAACACGCTGGCAGGCTTTTCCACCAGAAAATTAGTTGGCTCAACAGTTCTTGGGATAGCAAGCACCCTGAGTACGGTTCCTGCCTGGAAACAAATGGATTTAAATGTTTGAAGTGAACTTTTGTGGGATGACCTTTTTCAGCAGTTTCCCAGCCTTAGTGAGAATCGGACTCAACAAAAATGGATTTGTGGGCAGAGGGTGGCTGAGGAGAAGGAAGTGTGCATGARGGTTCGTGTACGGACATCGGTCAGCCCAGGGCAGTCTAGAGAGGGTTTTTACAGGTTCAGCAGACCACTGGGTACCTGACCTGGAAAATCCCTGTAACGCTCAGGTTGAATTCATCTCACCTCACATCAGGTATCTGTAAGGTTGGTTAGTTTGCTCGGTTGTCTACAGCAAGCAAATCATCCAGGCTCCCTCTCTGGTGAGTGAAGACATGAGCAAGAGTTCAGTCCAGAGGTTGATTTATCCAAGGTATCTGGAGCAACTGGCTTAGATRGGATAAATTGCTCTCAGACAGTTGCTCATTCAGTCTTTTGGCCATCGAGGGATCTTGGACAACAGCTTTTGCTGTAACAACTAGYTTTTGGATGGCTGAAGCTAGCTAAAGTGAATCCTGTCCCTCGGTGCCTGCCTGTACCTTTGCAAGTCTCCCCTGCTTTCCAAACATCCCCGTCTCCAAGATCCACTTCCACATATTCTCCTCCACAGTTGCTGCGTGAGGAAGGACAAAGCACCTTCAGCAAAGCGGCAGGAGAGGAACTGGCAGGGCATCCCAGTTCATGGGGCAAACCTCATTTGGCATTTCCCCCATAGCTGCTTCAGCAGCAAGGTTGGATCCTCCTGCCAGCAAAGGGGACTCCCCACAACACCATCTCCTGCTGCTKTACTTCTTTTTCCTGGCAGGAAGGGGTTTCCTCAGGTCTTCCTAACTCTTTTGCTGCAGTTTCAACCAATCACTCCTTGCCTTTTCCTCAAGGGACAGTTCAGTCCTTCTCTGTTAGTTTTGGGTGTATTTGGAGCCTGTTTCTGTACCCTCCCCTCAGTTGTCTTTGCTCTTGGCAAAACTGCCCCAGCTCCCAGTCTCTCCACGCGGGCTAGTTTTCCCATACTCACACAGTAAGTTTCCAGTGTTTCTGAGGCAGCTGAAAACATTACGTCTCTTCCAATCCCACAAACTGATTGTCAGCATCCAAAACAGGAGCCCAAACTCAGATGAACTTGTTGAGAGCAGCCCYGCAGAGAAGGACYTTGGGATACCRGTGGGTGACAAATTGGACRTGAGCYRGCAATGYGYGCTCGCAGCCCAGAAAGGCARTCGTGTCCTGGCTGCATCACCAGCAGCGTGGCCAGCAGGTCSAGRGAGGTGATGCTCCCCTTCTACTCCGCTCTCATGAGACCCCACCTGGAGYACTGCRTCCAGCTCTGGGGTCCCCAGCACAAGACAGACACAGACCCGTTAGAGGGTCACCAAAACAACCCAAGGGCTGGAACACCTCTCCTATGAAGAAAGGCTGAGAGAGTWGGGATTGTTTGGCCTGGAAAAGAGGAGGCTCTGGGGAGACATTATTGAGGCCTTTCAATACCTAAAGGGAGCTTATAAGAAAAATGGAGACTTTTTACTAGGGCCTGTAGTGATGGGACAAGGGGTAACAGCTTTGAACTAAAAGAAGATAGATATAACTAAGAAATTTCTTACAAAGAGGGTGGTGAGACTGGAAGAGGTTGCCCAGAGAAGTTGTGGATGCCCCATCACTGGAAGTGTTCAAGGTCAGGTTGGACGGGGCTTTGAGCAACCTGACCTAGTGAAAGGTGTCCCTGCCCAYGGCASGGGAGTTGGACTAGATCTTTAATRGTCCCTTCCAACCCAAACTATTCTATGATCCTCAGACCGTGATTTAGACTTCAGATAGATGCCTCTGCTTTCCTAAAGATGCCCAGCTCCAAAGCCTGGTAGGGAAGCTCAGTGGGGCAGGGGATCCCCAGCACCTCTGGCAATCACATCACACCAGCTTGAGTGCCAAAAGGGGGCTGGGGGAAGCCGAAGCCTCAACATTGGGCCAGGTGTGGGTGTTTATGTATTGGCATAATGTAGAGCATGTTTGCAAAGAGGAATGAATCATTTTTGCCTATCAGTTTAATTGTTGAACGCTGCCTCTCTCTGCAAACTGTTCATGAATAGACGACAACTTTCTCTAATTTAGTCATTAGTCCTAATTATTCACTCCATCTCTCCTATTAATAACATGCAGTCAGCAGATTGACAGTAAACAGCTCCATGCAATTATTCTGCTCAGTGAAGTTTGAAACATGAGCTGTGCCAGGTATTTCTGATTGGGCACAGATTGCATGGCACATCTCTGTCTACCCACCGCGTGGCTATGAAATCCTAGAACCGCATTTCTGGTGTGAATGCCCCTGTTTGCAAAATGAACACGTGCCAAAAAGCTGCTGGTTCCCAGACTCAAAGGCATTTGTTTGAATATCTGTGAAAAGTGAATACAAAGAAGGACCAAAGCAAATATCTTAAATAGCTCAATAAATCACCAGTCTCAACTTCACAGGAGACAGTTTTCTTCAGGCTCACCGTGCGTCCACATATTAAGTGACAGTGTGAGAATTTGCCACCTGAAACTAAGAGTGATTTATTGCAAGGGCACATGAGGAGTACCCAATATTTAATTAGCATGATGTTAATTAGCCACATCACATTGCTTTCTTCCATCCACACCATGATCTAAGCAGATTCAGGCTCCTGACCAGTGTGTGAAGCCCCCTGCCTTTGTTTCCCGTGTTACCTGGGCAAGGATTCTGGACATCACCAAACCATCAGCAAGTTACTTATGGATTAACAGTTTTAAGGGCATTTGAAGTTGTAGTCCTAAATTTCACCCTTACCAGGGAATAGAAAGAGGAATCTCCTTTATGCACATAGACATCTAAATTTAAAGCCCCRTATCAGGCAAAAATCGACAGCTCACAAGCATGCCCTCGTCCAGTGGAAAAGGCAGCTGCAGCATTAACTCCAGACAAAAATCCCTTCTAGGGAAAAACTTATCGACCTCTGGTGAGGAGAGCTCCTGTCTTGGTTTTAAATTCACTTGAGATACAGAGTTTATTCAATTATCRGCCATCTAGAGAATGAAATGTGGCTTCACTCCAAATATCAACTGGGCAGGGGAGAAGATGACAACAAGSTTAACCCTTTGTTTACCCTTCAGCTAGCCAGAGGGTGGGCAGCAGGATGGCACCAAGCGATCCTACATACATGCATCATGCATCTCCAAGGTTAAAGCTATTGGCTCAGTCCCCTGCATGCAGAAAGGGCTTTTACACTGGCTATGCCTAGGAGGGCAGGTGGGAAAAAAAAAAAATCCGTTTGATGTGGTACCCAATGGGAGGATGCTCTGTTCACAAGCCCCCTTTTGTGAGGGGACCCCATGTAGCACAAAGGGCTCTCTGTCCTCAGGGGAGACCCACGGCTGTAAAAACAAAGAGAGACACCGGGAAAGCGTCTGGTTCATTATTCCCCTCTGAAAAGCTCTCCAGCGTCAGGCTTTTTAAAGGAAGACTCTGGGCAACAACGGGGGTGTGGATTAAGACTGAGACTCATTGGAAGAGGCAAAGGGGGGAGCTGGCAAGATGTAAATCCTCACCAAATGCCCTGGGAAGCACGGAGGGTCTTGGGCTGGCAGCAGGGACCACATGCCAGCACATGGGGCTGCTGGGAGAGGCCAGAGCTGCAGTAGTATAAAGCAGTTTTCTTTGCTCCTCTGGGATACATCTGAAGCACTTGAGGGGCACCAGTCCCATAGAGGTTAYCTTAATGCCACTGGTTTTGCTGGGGCTGTGCAGCCACGCTCACTGGTGGCTCTGGAGAGCAGCAAGATGCTGGATAGAAAGCAAGGACCAGCCAGCACAACTTTTCCACATGCTGCTGAAAGTCTGTCCTCAGCCATAAATACAATTTCTGCTGGAGGAGGGGAGGRTGGTGAAGGTTGTGTTGTATTTGGGATGTTAAAGCACAAACCTGCTGCTTTCTCGAATCTCTTCTGAGATTGGAGTTCACAGCATCATCCTTGCCACTTGCTGCAGACTGGGGCATTCCTGCAAAGCGAGATTTGCTCTCATGGGAACTGGGAAGCAGAGCCCCTCCTGGCAGCAGGGGGAAGCTGGGTCTGTCCCCTGCGAGAGGGACAGTRAATGGCCTCCCTTCCCTTTGTCATTACCTGGCAGCAGCAGCCCTGGCAGAGATAGGTCTGGGAAGCAGCAGGCTGCAGTAACAGGGTGTGGAGCATCTTCGCCTGGGCTGAGCTTGCCCTCTGATGGTAAGCACTGGTAGTGAGGAGAAGCAGGTGTCTCCCAAACCCATCCCCTCCCCTGGAGCCTAGGGGGGTATCTCCCATGCCCAGCTGAGGCCCCTGTTGCTAATAAAGCATTTCAGAGTACTGCTGCCATGAAGGGATCCTCAGCTCCTGGGCTGAAGGTTGTCCCAGTGAGAGCAGCTTCTCCAGGCACCCCCTTGGCCATGAGAGCTCAAGTCATGCCCTGCCCCAAGCAGGACTGGGGGGACAGGGGCTGGCAGAGGGCAAGCAAGGCAGTGCAGGGATGCTGCAGCAGCTCAAAGGGGGCAACAAGCCCTAGYTTAAAAAAAGGAACCAGGGAACATGAAGGAAAACAAGCAGCTTCTGCCAGCCATCTCCCAGCTTACCCAAATCCAGCAGCTGACTCTTTTGGGRGGATCCTTGCAGCACTAACCCCCGTGACCTGCCATCCACCCAGCTCAGCAAAGAGAAGCAGCAAAGGGAAAGCAGCCAGGGCACAGGCACATCTGCAGTTGCTAGTGTCAGGGAGCAGAGGGCTGCCAAGCCAGGAGCCAAGGGTGACCCCAGCACCACAGGACACTCACCRACAAGGGTGCAGCCCCATGGGAACTGAACACAGCAGGCAGGGCTGGGTGCTGGTCACAGGGTCCATCAACACTCCCAGACACAGCAAAGGAGTCAGGTCCATCCAGGAGCAGCAGAAGATGGTGTCASAGGCAGGACTGGAGACTAGCTACCTACAGCACAGACACCAGGTCCAGCCAGAAGATAGAACAAGCAACGAAAGGACTAGTGATASGCACCATTGCACTATATCCCAAGGAAGAGGAGAAGCCCAGGCCTGACCTTAGATACAGCTCCTGGGCCAATGGCCAGAGGGTACGTGGGTAGATGTCCCAGATGAGGCTGCTCAAGAGCAATCAAGGCTTTTTGATGCCCTCAGGGTCCTGGCAGCTGGTGTGATACTGCATGCAGGGGCAGAGCTTAATCYTTCCCTTTTTTCCTGCCTCTCCCCTATTTTTCTGCCAAAGGTCAGACCCTGGGGCTCACCTCCACAGTGACAGAGCTGTTGGCTCCTTGGTCTTCATAGGAATCTGCTTCCAAAGTAGGCGTTAAGTAAGGACCTTGCTCACCTTCATACTCACATGGGAGGAGACGTAGAGGATTTGACAGCTGCCAATCTTTCTCCCCTGTTTCTGACTGAAGGAGAAGAGCAGCAGCCATATGAGCACAGAGGTTGCACAGCCAGGAGAGAGTGATACACACACATGTCTTGGGACTCCAGGGTTGGACCTGGGGGAGAAGAAATGTATAGGGGGTAGTAAAAATGAAAGGGAGACCTGTYTGGGTTAGGGTGTCGGGAGTGTAGATCAATGGGTGAGGGCCAGGGGTGGTGAGGACTTTAGGTGCTGAAGTTTGTGCGTAGTCCCTTGCGTCCAGCCTGGGCATCACACTGCATTTCCCTGTCCACACGTGCAGGGAGGGATGAGAGCAGGCACAACTTTATGTCTTTTTAATCATGGAAGATCCATATGGGTTGGACCTGGCCAGCGAGCAACAAGACAGCATCAACAGTGGTCATCCTGGGCTGCAGGTGACAGAGGTGATGCAGAAGAGCAGAGCCCACTCTAGGCAGGAAAAGCAGCAAGCAGAGGGCAGGAGTGGTATGGACCTGGCAGGGAGAGCAGCTCGAACACAGGCAGACGTGTGTATGGATCTTTGGGTTGGTTCAGACAGCAACAGGGATCCCAAGATGGGACCCCAAACTTTTAATTGCCAACTCCAAAAGCCCTACGATAATTTTTCTTACCAGATGATAACCAGCAGAGACATCATTTTACTTCCCACTTGAAGGAGGAGATGCACCAGACATTTCCTTGTGCCCAGCATGGGTTTGATTTGGGCAATGAAGAATAGCACATGGGCTAGATGGAAAAGCTCACTTGTGCGGGCAGAGTTCATGTCTGGCAGAGGCAACACAGGGCAGTGTGAAATTTCCCAGGCTGGAAACCATCAGTAGGTCAGTGGATCATGCCCTGAAATGCCCTTGTTGGTAGCTGCCTTCCATAGAAAGGTAAATTTTTCAAAACCCATTGGTCAGCATCAGGAGAATCAACCCCAATGAATGAAAGTGGCCTGGAAAATATTCAGGCTAGTCAACCCTAATACGGTCATTTGACAGGCTTGAAAATACTGAAATTTTGAATAGATTTCTCTATGTGTTTCAATTCCTGATTTTTTGAAATCTTATACCTCACTTTTCCCAGTCTGCCCCTATAACCACACGGGCCAGACACACACTTCCCTAAAAATGCCACAGAGCAACATGGCTCAGGCAAACACCAGATCTAGGCAGCCAGGGCTACAAGAAAACATCAACTCTTGCAAGCCATGCAGTAAATCCTAACAGGGGGCAACACTGAAGTCAGATGCTTTTGCCATCCATAAGATAATGGAGGGAGTTCACAGGAGGTAGCAGCACATGCTAATGCTCAAAAAAACCAATTGCAAGCCACTAAATAGGCCTGTTCCACRCTATAAGGGCACATAAACTACACCAGTGTCAATCATATTTTGTAGGAAAGAAATCACCCTGGACAGATGCTAAATTAATCTTTATTAAAATGATTAGTACAGTTACAAAAGGAATGAATTTGATCATGGATGTATTTAAGCGTGGCRTATTAGTCCAGAGGGGGAGCAATASCAGGGGCTGAGTTTAGGCAGAACTGGGGGGTGTCGATGGGAGCAGGCACGCCGGGTAAGGAAGGGCTGAGCCTCGCCACTGCACTGCGTGAGAACCAGCGAGCATGGGCAGTGCTGCGGCGTCCTGAGACGGACCTGGGGTTGCACAAACCGAGGGTGGGTCAAGCCTGTGTGATAGAGGAATGATCTCTAGCCCTGCTTATACCAACTGGGGGGTTTAGTTAATATTTGCCTAGAAAGCCCACTCTTTGAAGACAAGGTCAAAGACTCCCAGAGCAAAAGGACGTGCCAAAAGGGAACCTTCACTCTACCCCCGGGCACATGCATTACAGTGTGGTGTTTAACAACACGATGGTATCTTTCTCAGGTATCATTTCTGCTTGTGTAGGTCAGAAATGAAATCAGGCTCCTGTGTAGCTTTGCTTCAGTGCACATACATTGAAACAGCAGTTGCATGTGCATTTCTCTTCAGGTCTCTGTAGCACCTGGAAGGTTTGGAGACAGTATTTCAGTATTACAGAAGAATCAGCAAATGATTTTAACCTCATTTTAGTTCAATCAAATCAAATGCCTCTTCAGAAGACCCGAATGATGTAGTTTGCAGTGTAAAGACGACACTTCTCCCAGATACCCCCTTTTTTTTTTTTTTTTAAAGGATCAGAGCTTTTTAAACACAGCAGTAAATGTTAATATTTTATTTTGCTGATTCTTCATTTCTGAAAAAATTAAACCACTTTTGCTCAAAATCTTTACACCAACTTGGAGTTAGGCTGAGGCTGATGCATAAAAAATCCTTGAAAAAATCCTTTTTTTAATAAAGGTGTATAATCCTAACTATAACAGATGTCGCTAAGCATCCTCTCTCCCAGCACTACTTGCTTCTGCACTATTGAACTAGAAAAGAAATTAAAAAGAAAAAACCAACTGACCAACCAACCATGCCCCCCACAGTTCCTGCTGTACTCATATCCCAAGCAGCCTGAGTTAACCTAAATTGTATGTTTTAACAACTAAATGTTCTTTCACAGTCAAGTTTCAGGTGATGACCAGACACATACCTGAGTTGCTATAAGAGCAATTCATTCCTACCTCTCTGCCAAAACACGGTCGTTAAGTGCACGTGCCCCTTCCTCGGGGTCTCTCCCCTGTGCAGGCACCAAGCGGGTACCAGTGCCCTGCGGAGGAGACGGCTGCTGTGGGCAGGGAGTGCTGAGCTCTCTTCCCCGGGTGCCGCTGCCTTCTGACCATGCCCTCCAGATCCCCTCATCTCGCTGTGTCTGTCTGCAGGAATTGAAATTCCAGGTTTCTCCCAGTAAGCTGGGGAGGGAGTGTACCCGATGGGTAGCAACTGGGTCTCCTGGATAGCTTTGCCGCAGGTTAGCTTTAGGACAAGTTGCTGACAGCCTAATTTTCAGATTCATGGAGCATTAAGAGCTCCCATTGACTCTGTAACCAAGTGATGAATYTGTCTATGCTTCATTTTTCTCCGCTATAAAATGGGAGAAATGGCATTTCTGTCAATGGCTAGCTGGGAGGTTAATGCAATGATTATTAATAAAGCTCTCTAATGACCTCTGGAGGAGCAATTCCCAAGCCAGGGTGGCAGTTCCTAGCAGGGGTTGCTGCGCTCCTGAAYGGACTAACGGACCCAGTGGAAATTAGGTGGCAGCAACAGCCTCAGACACAGAAGCAAAAGTAATTTTCCTCATGAGTCACCAGCAGTCAGGAGCAGAGCYCAGGAGGTGACTGTCCCACAGGTTGCTCTGCGTGGAAGAAGCTGCAGTCTCCCTGCATGGTGATCCATGCAGAGCATCCTTCAAGATTTCTGCGGCTGTGCTACCACTGGGCATCACACCTGCAACTGCCTGTKGCACAGGTAAATGGAGCTGCAGTCACAAAAGTCACAAACTCGGGGCTTAAAATAAGTAGGATTTATGTACCCAGAAGAGCAGAACCTATATTGCTATTAAGGTTCATTCATCTATAGTCAGTACTTGTCTGCTCTTTCCTTTATTGGCAGAGCTAGTGCGCCATCCCTCCTCGCACAGGATCAGAACTGGTACTTCGCTGTTCGGGACACGGTCAGTGAGCGGCTTCCRAGACTGGAAAATACAGAAAAGGAAGAGCAGATTCCTATGGCCAGTCTTCTAAAACGTATGTCTGTCAGAAATACCAGTTCCGTTGTAGAAAGTAATCACTAAGGGCTATAGCTGGAGACAACTTATCCCAGAGTAACCGATTTGTTTTCAGCCTAAGTTTCAGGCCAGTCAGGAATGGGTCGTGTTTACTGGCTGGGTAGGAGGTGCTTGCCTTGCTGTGCTCCGCACACCTTCGAAGGCAGAGAGGCATAATATGTCCTTTAAGAGCAGATACAAGGGCAATACCCAGATTAAGCGAGGAAACATTAAGCAATTCTTTGGGGGCAGGTTCAAACCTGCCCCCTAGGACACAAGGATGCAGGCATCCCCACGCCAGGACTCTCCTCTCTGTCCCAAACCCAGCAMAAGTTGTGCTTCAATATGGGATCCCAGTCCCGAGGCGCTGCAAGCATCTGGCACGCTGCTGGCTGGAGGAGACAGGGAAAAACCTCTTACAGCTGATCTATCGTGTTTCACTCTTGTACCCCTGCCACTGAGTCTAATAACAGCAYTGTCAATACTTGGACTGTAGCAAATTAATTCTTAGAGCTCATTTCGTGCCCACAGGAACTGGAAGATAACTGATGCACCATTGCTCCAGCTGCGGTGAACTTTTAAAACCGGGAAACTTTATCTGTGTCCTTTATCCCCATACAATGCACAGGTATCTCCGGGAAGTAGCACCTAATCTTCCCTTAGGCTGCATACATTGATCTTGGAACTGGTAATGCGAGGTAACCCCAGGAAAGAAATGTCTCCAGAAGCCGGAGGYTGTTCAGTATTCATCAGGGCAGTGAAGAGAAGGTCTTCGCTTTGAGGGCCTCCAAGAGCTTGTAATGATATCCTAAAGCTCCGGTATTAGGGAGTCAGTCCTTCAGTGCTGAAGGTGCTGGGTGCCACGCTCACTGCCAGGCYTGTGGGTAGAGGTGTTGTTGTGAAGGCCAGTTACATATAGGCATAAGTGGGCATATATTTGATCTTTAATAGCTTTTACCTGTGTCATTTTTCCTCCCCGGAGCACAGTCAGTAATGGCATCAAAGAATAGCAAGACTTTTCAAGGATCAGCCATGAAGCATGTAGACATACTATTGCCAATACTACTGCTTACTACTACTTTGTTCTTCCCCTGGAAACCTAAAAGTCCATTGCAGTCACTCATCCATAAAGCTTTTGGTCCCTCTGGAAGACAAGGAAATGATGCTTTCCTTTCTCTTAGCAAAAGGAAAAATGATGCACAGAGGCATCAACAGTCAGGCTCAAAGAAAGGTATTTAGGCACTTCTCTTTTGCTCCCACTGAAATCAGGGGGAATCGATGTTTCAGTGTCTTTATGGAGTTAGTCCTGAGACCTGCCAGTCAGAAGGCTATTTATAGAAAGAAGGGGAACACAATGGATAAAAAAACCAAAAAACAAACCAAACCAAAACACCAAAAAGAACCCCAAAAACTATAAAAAGGAAACTTTTTAATAACAGCAACAAAGAGTTAAATCATGGGAGCRACTATAATGGCAGATGTCAGCTTGTAAAAGTAAGACCACTGACCTGCATCTCAAAGAGAAGCTGCCTTTGAATTTCCTGGCTTGCACTGAWCCACTGATCGACGTTTACACACTAACATCTCTCAGAGAGACAGTTTGGGTTTTGTTGACTGTCTTGGGGGTTCTTTTCAACACTAGGGGTAAATACAGAGAGGAAAATACCCAATGGTATTCAAACACAGTTGAGAGGGGAGGTCAGGAGGAGCACTCCACAGCTCTCCACCTGCAGCAGCATCTCCAGAATAAATCAAGAGCTGTGTTTTGCTGCGCTCCCTTTGGGATATTTGTGATCCAGCGTCCCTGCCACTCTGCTGCATGCCAGAGAGGTTTCCTGACCAACGCTGCCTACCTGAAGCCACCTTTTTTACTCTCAGACCAGTTTTACCAGCTCTCATACTGGTTTTACAGCCCACTGAAGGCTCACTCTGCTGCCTGTACTGGGAGGAGTGCTGCACAGCTGATCTCTTTGGGCGTTTTCCCATGCCTGGGTTTAGGATTACCGTCCTCAGGGAATGCCCTAGAGTTCCACCAGCTGCCTCTTTAACCCTGGACAGGTAAAGCTGACTGCAGACAATACAGTTACTGCGCAAAGCGGGCAGTACGTGTCTATAGGTTGTTGGAAGAGAAATGAAACGACAGGAATCTCCCTGCAGTACTTCTGGCCAAGCYGAGAAGTTGGCAAGTGCCGTGTTTCATGAACCCTTCGTTTTGGCTTGCAAAAGTCGGGTGGCAACATTTCCCTTAACACCCAAAACATCTTTGGGGCATCATTCATTAATTAATACTTTATTCATTAACTTTTGCAGGAAGCCGTCTGCCCTTGCTTCTGTAGAACCATGGGCTACCCTAGGGAAACAGGAACACCCCGTGGGCCTGGTCGGTGGGACTCCCACCTTCCCAGGCAGTGAAGAGAGCTGGCTCAAGGCCRGCAAAACCTCTTAAATCATTACTGGACGCCTTTCTGTGGGGGCTGGACGAGGTGCGATACTCAGGGTAAAGCTCAGCAGGCGCAGAGCTGYTCTTCGGGGTACACACCTACCCGCAGGTGAGAGCACCCTGTGAGACACCGACCGGTCCTGCCCTTCAGGGGACCCCCTCCGTGGCGCTGAGGGCTCGGCTGGCCAGCGGMGGTCCCTGAGGGAGAGCGTGGCAGCCTTCCTCCTCAGCCCTGCCGCACTCCCTGATGGAGATGTCGTGCCACGGGGATGCGGCTCCTTGCTTCCAGCAAGAGCTGGCCTTGCCCCGTCTGGCCTTCACCGGGGGCGGGCAGGGGGCAGGCAGGGGGGGCGGGCAGGCTGCTGGCCCGCGGCCCGGCTCCCTGTCACACGGCCCCGGCGCGCTCTCTCGCCCGGGCTCGGCGGCCCCTGGGGGTGCCCGGCCCGAGGAGCCCCGCGGCAGCCCCGGGGCAGGCAGGGAGCGCAGGGCCGGCGGCGGCGAGGGGAGGCCGGGCCGGGGACGCACCGCCCCGCCCCGAGGGGAGCCCGGCCCCGCCCCGGGCCGCGCATGCGCGGCGGCCTGTCCGCCTGTCAA